>SDVV010000794.1:0-28775 GCA_016164225.1 Gammarus roeselii
GTGACCGCCTCTGCTCGACCGTCTCAGATTCGACCGCCTGGAACCTAAATTCTTCTCTTCTCATCTTGTTCTCCCCGATCCTGATCAAGTCAACCTGACTCTCGACCTTTTCTTCTCCGGGGCTGAAATGCCCCGGGTAGTAGTGGGGTGGTTGTAGTAGGTCGCGTTGAGAGTAGTGGTGGTCCTTCTTCTTTCTGTCCTTACAACCTTCCTTTTTCTGTATGTGTGCGTTAATTTCTAAAACCTCGTTGACTATCCCCTACTCTTTTTTCACTTCTTTCAAAGGAGACACTCGACATGAGCACTCGGGCTCATTTGTATTCCTTACATTAATCCAATCTAATCTATTTCCCTGGTCATGATAATTTTTCAATTGATAATATTTTTTTAGCAGTTATTCCTCAATTTGCTCGTTCCAGTGCTCTATTTTTTTCACAAAGAGTTGACAGCGACATGTCAATTTTCCCATCAACATGCCTTAGTAAAACACAAGCGATGATCAATGAAATTATTTCTACGACTATTTCTCTTGCTTCCAGAAATTATCAATACCTGGTCAAAAATGAACAGAATATTTATTTCTTAACAAAATCGAAATTTCTACAATACGCATGCCTAGAAGCTCTCAAATTTCCTGAATATAGTCCACAACTATCTCTTTGCCTGTCCCAGATTTCATCCTTTTGCGACTATTTCCCTGGCCTTGACAAAATTTTGGAAGACCACTCCTAATTATTGAAAATTGAAACATGCTACTCTTAAGAGCTGTGATGATCTTAGATGAGGTGTCAGCGATTTAGATTTCTTTCACGATCAGGTATTAATATGGAAAATGAAAGGACTTAGTCTCAATTTTTGGCGATTATTTCCATACCTTCCAGAAATAATCAAACTGTGTTCAAAATAACACTCAATTTTTTAAACATATATGTTCGTAATCGGTACAGTAAAAATCCTCGCAACTTATCTATTTTTAGAACAAATTGGTCAACAAGGCCTGCTTTTCATTTGTGAAAATAGCGTGTCAGGATTCCGTGTTGATTTCGAAGAAAGTTTGGGGGAGGCTAGTACATCTGCGGGTGCTGAGAGAGTAGGGTGGAGGAATGTCGGAATATCTTCAAACGAAACGAACATTGAGACGGTAGCATAGGTGGAATAAAACAAGAGTGGGAGGAGTAAGCTAGGTAGGGAAACTGAGTGAAATGAATGTTCAAGCAGGCTCTAAAGTAGGAACTTGATGGTGTGAGAGAGCCAAACCTGGGAAATGTTGATAATGGGTGGGTAGGCGTTGAGGGATGCGGTGTTAAGATGTCCCAAAACAATGTGTTGTGGTGTACGATGGGAGGGCGAGTGTTGAAGGGAGGTATGCCAGTTGCGTATCAGAGATAATAGAGCGAGGGATTTCGCTCACATATTCAGAGGTGTTTCAAGCACTGGGTGAATATGGATGATAGGAGATATGTGAAACTGATATGAAAACGAAGATGAGTGGAGGTATGAGTAGGAGTGGGCCGAAGTTTTGATAGATGGATGCCGAGATGCAGTCTTTGAGGGGATGAGACTGAAGAGAGAAGATAGCTCGATCAGTCAATGTGTAGATTTGCGTGGAAAAATGCATGTGAATCAAGGAGTACTGACACTCTTCTGATTTGCTTTTGCGTCTTTATCGTCTCACAGACGAATGTGAAGGACATGGAACGGGGAGGATCCAGCAATTATGACTGCAGCAGGGAAAGCTGTCACGCTCTGCTGCTGATGCTGCTCTTCAATCTCACTCCTGACCTAAAGTGTGGGTTGCGGGGTCCTTGCATGACCCTCAAACCCAGAAAAGCCAGCTACTGGTATGTGTGTCAGTGCGTAAGGGAAGTCTATGTGCTGTAACTTGCCGTTGGCCACTCCAATTTTGTGGTATTTGACCTTGCCATATAACTCAATTGATGCAAACAATCTCTCACCTAACCCATCAGAAATATCATGATTGGATAGTAATAACACTGAACAAATTTTCCTGGTCAACAAGACGTAACGTATCCAATCATTAGTTTTCAGTTTGGACACCTTTTTAAAGTAGTGTGTTCGAAGCCATTCGAAATACAACTGATATACCGACTTTGATGTTACCGTTAATGATCTGTTATATTAATTATAAGTTATCACATTCAGCAATGCCAGTCACTACTGACGAGGAATGCAACTACAATAAATCATAGTCAATACCTACACGATACAGCCGACGAAGCATTATTATTTGTAATTTATCTTGTGGTACATTTTTCATTCACTGTGTTCAGACAACTTCAACATGTTTTACTCTTTTGAACTATTGGAAAATCCTTCCGTCTCATTAACCTAGCCAATTATTTAATGACTAATTAAATGGACCACTGCGTGAATATGGTGCTGCGACTACAATTTCACGAAAAGTGATTACCAAACTTTGACTGGTTCCCCTAGTATACATCTAAGACCTATTTCAATAATTTATTGTGAACAATGACATTTCTATGATGAAATATAATTATTATGAAATTATATATGAACAGATTTTACTTAATTTAAATCGTATTCCATGCATCTTTAAATTGCTAATATCTTTATACGGATTGATTATCCGGAGTAATGATGCGGAATTGAGTGTTACTACTATATTTATGTCACCGATGAAAACAACATTTCAATTGGGTCCATTCAAATTACCAAGTATGCATTAAATAACCGTAAAAGTAAAAATTCGAATATTCAATTTTTTGGATATCATATAAGAATATTTATTTTTTCTGTTACTTACTTACCAAGATGAATTTTCAAACTTATTGCTTTTCCAGGTTAATGGTTATGGTACATGCTTGCAGTGAATCCAGGTCGGTGTCCAATCAGTCAGAGTTGAGGTACGGGAGAAAATCCTAATGTATACTGTAGTGTACACCCTGGTTGTGTTTGATAGGCGTGGTATTGACCTCGCAACGATACGTAGCGTGCAGCTGGAAATATTTGCTGACTACGTTGCGAGCGTATTGTTGCAACCTTTTTGCCCAACCTAACCTAACTTAGGAGCACGTATTTCTAACCCGGAGGTCAAAAGTACTTGTTTCGAACCTATTGGGCAAACGAACGTATTATTCTATGGTCAAGTTCTAACCCGCGGTTAGATCTACGTACCATTATATAAAGACTAACCAGTGGTATCAAACTACCCCACCATATCCACCCTGGTATCCGAAATGATTTCGTATCTTACAGCAAAGTAGGTAAAACTTGTGATCAAAGATATGATGGTTCATTCCTTGAAACGAAGACTGATACCAGCCCCATGCTACTGCTGCTCTGCTTTGTAATAGGTTCCAACTAGATCACTCAAAAAAGCCTAGCAGTTTGACTTGCTTTACTACAGCGGAGTCACCCACAACTTTTCGGCGCAGCTCTAAACACTCGACTATTAACTATAAGCTATGAACTCTTAAATAACAAACTATAAATTGAAGGGCAAAAAGCGTTAGTGATCTCTATTTGCACAATGCTGGAAAATATAAATTCCATTGAAGAAGGGAACTATGTGTCATGTTTCATTTCTATAGCACTCCGAACTGCGACGCCAAGCACTGGTCTCCAATTGCTGGTATTTTAACGTACACACAAAATGTCACGTACACTTGCTTCTTCACGCACGAAGGGATCTATTTGCCAAAGTTCCTTTCTGCTTCAACACTGAGTGCTGCAGTATTTTATGTTTTTATCCTTGCCATTGTACCCGTCCGGCAACTCGGATGGTCAATTGAGATTTGAAAGAAACTTCATGACTGCTGAAATCGATGACGCCTCATACAAAGAGGTAGCGTATAATACCATGGTATGCTGAATACCATCTACGCCGATCGGATTGAGGATTTCGCAATTCGCATTGTTCGTAAACAAGCATTTCAAATCACTGGGCATTGAAATGACATTTGATGAGTAAAAAGCGTTGCTGATCTATGCTTAGTTTTTCACCGTTTTCTGTTGAGTGGTCTTTGTGTGATAGATCAATACTCACTGACCCTGTGGCAGCTTTCTCATTGTCTTGCAAGTACGATTTATGAGAGGATTACGACACCATGTGAAGATTATTGGATTTTACCCAAATGAATCGAAAAAGTAGTGTTTATTCTTATTTTTAAATATGCGGATCCAATGCCACATCTTATTAGGGTTGCTGACGCTGTTAACAATCATGTATCCGTTTATGGGTTGCATGGGCTTCCACGCGAATATTGATCCACAAGACATTTTAATTGCGAATGTTTTGACTTTGTTTGCAAGAACGTGCTTTTCTTCGTGTCCGTACACTATACACCATATTCACGATACCTCATGGATAAGGAAAGTGGAGCGAACAGGTGGGACTCAGCAGGGGTGCCAAGTATGAATGACCCACGAGTCAATATAATGATCATGTGATAAATAGAGGTCCCGCAGCGGTGTGATCGTCCCCACTGTGGACAGCATGCTGTGTATTTGTATTGTGATGGAAACCAAATTGTTATCATAGGCAGTCCATTTTTCTCGCTGGCGTAATGCTGGCAGACGGTACGGAAGCGATACGAAGGCGGAACTCCCCCTGTATTTGGCTTTTTGGGTTTTACTTGATCGCCCACTGTTATTCATTAAACAATTTTTTCATGTAGGTATATTCTTGAGAAACATTTTTTGACAGAGAGTTTTAGGTATAGAGCCTCTAGGCCAAAACTCGCAACGCATCTGGATTTTTTGTCAAGGGAGCTTGATAAAAGCTTAATAGAGCCACACAACGGTTGATTGATAGCGAAAGTTTTTGATATGTATGTTATACGAATGCATAATTGTATATGTATTATATATATTCAGGTATAGTACGGTATAGTTTTCATCGCTCGTGATTGATCTTGTTAAATAATGATCAAATTTCACTTCGCATGTGTTGAGGGGAGGGCCTTGATAAATAGTTAGGGTTTTTTCCACATTGACGCATGATTCATGTTGAATTTCTGTTTGTTTTATAATTGTGATCAAATTTATTTTATACAGTCATATGATTTTAAGTAGATTATAAGCTTATTACGTATAAGTTCACTTAATTTGTTGTATATATGGAAAATTTTTGGTTTTGTTCCACGTCTAAATAGTGGATCAAGTCCTGTTCAGACTTTCTTGGACTATTTGGCTATCGGATTTGTAGTCTGGCGTCTACTAGGATAAAACATATATCATAGATATTCAATGTTTGTGAGAACGGAGTGGAGAATTACATATATATTTTATTATTGTTGTACGATTTAAACGGGTACCAGGAAGGTATAGGTGTATTAGGAATAAATTCACCTATTTTGATATTGGGATGGGTATAAATCATCATAATTAATGCAGTGATACATAATATTGGTTTGTTTTTGGTCTTGATAATCGATTACCCCCCCGTTATCAGTTGTCTTGGATAACAAAATCAATTAAAAAGCAGCGTCTCTCCGTGAGTGACCAGCATCTTTCAGTGAGTGACCAGCATCTCTTCGTGACCACCATCTTCCCGTGACCACCATCTCTCCATGCCCAGCTGCAAACATGGGATGGCAGTACTAGTATTGTGTAGTGCCCAGACTGCCCAATTAGTGAGTGCACTCCACCGCTTGAAGCCAGCCAAGAAGCGGAGCATGCGCACGCATTGGTAACCAGTCGCTAAGTACTAGTATGACGCAATGTCAAGACTGACCGAGTTGTAAGTGCACTGCAGCGCTTGGAGACTGCCACGAGAGTGGAGCATGCGCATGCCTGGGCAACTATTCGCTCAGTACAAACATGGTGCAATCCGCCTCGCTCTACATGCGGTTGTACGCAATACTGAGATATCCTCATAACAACCACGCATCTCTAACGGTCCTGCTGTATCGATGAGTGGGCACTGTATAGCCTAGCGATCTTTTAAGCGATGGGATGATAGGAAGCTAGCTAGTGTGGTCAAGTCTCCTATGAGTGTACATATCCCATGAGTATACAAATACCATACATCATAGGTAATGATTTAATGGCTAGGGTTGAGTGAATGAATGACGTTGTTATTTCATTTTTGTTGTGTGAATTAAACGTAATCATAGTATTATATGTTTAGGAGGTGTAAATTCGTGCAGCAACTTTATGGTATTCGTTATTGTACCCTAGCATATCCTTCGTTTTGGAATATGATTCACTGGTTTGTCAGGTTCTGGTATAGAGATGGTTTCCACGCTTTAGTAGTCATTTGGACTTTTGATCAAGCTTATGTGGATATTTGCCGCAAGTTTCATTGCTATGTTAGAGAATTTGTGCAACGATGCGATGGTCTTTGTAGTGATTTGCTTGGATCAATAGCGAACAGAACCTCGATTTTAAGGTCACACTCGTCCATTTCGCATATTAGCCACATTCCTGACAACTTTTTCATGTAAATGGAATCTTTGTTATGTCCAGGATATGACTAGGATCGAATGTATTCAGATTAGATGGACTTAACAGATGCATGGTATGTCTGAGACCCCGCAGCATAACTGGATGTTAGATCTAAATGTGTTTATATGAGGTATAGAGTCAACCTAACCTAACCTATTTTAAACAAGTTTGATCTTTATGTATGGTCATACATGTACACTTATGTACGCATATATTGTCCGCTGGCCGCATCAGTATCGGCACTAATGTACACATGTACGCACTAATGTAAACATGTACGCACCAATGCAAGCATATAATGACCATTCCTAGCAATAATGCACACATTTACGCACCAATTAACGCGTATAATGACCGATCCCCAGCACTAATGTATACATGTACGCGCTTATGCTCGCATATAATGCATGCTGCCCGCACCAGTATCGGGGGGCCATGTCCACATGTACGCACTAATGTACACATGTACGCACTAATATACGCATATAATGACCGGTGCCGGCACGTTGCAAGAATTTGTTTACGCGTCCTGGAAGAAGAAATCGCCGAAGATGATATAAGCCGGATCGAACAAATTTTGATTGGTGTTGTAAATGACAGTAATCTCAGAATGGGTAAAAACAAGGATTCAAAAGAGTGGAAGATATCATTCATATATCGATGAAGGAAAAGAAAGCAGGATTTGGGTAACTAATGCCGACGCGTTGCAGACGTATGTTACAAAGTTTAAAGATAATAAGAAAGCAAATTTCGAAGTTGACATGATCCAATTGGAAAACCATCATCATGACTGTAATAAAGCTGAGGTAGTGGAAAACGAATTATACCTAAGAACAGCAAAAAATCTTATTTGCATGCAACAATTTTTCAAGGATAAAGATCAAAATGACTTTTAACTTGATAATTATCGAATAATTAAAATACAAGAAGAACAAGCAATGGAACAGCCTTAGGTTTTTGCATTATGGACATGATGGAGTACATGAAGGATTTCGAGAGTAAACCGAAATATAGTGATGAAGGGTATGGTTGGATGTTTGAACCATGCTGTTGCAAAGCAAAACGTGCAGATAATATTGATGACACAAGCAAGATCTGTGTATAATACGAATAAAATACTAATATACCATGTAAATATTTAATTGAATGGTTTCATTAGCCTAGAAAAACACAAAATGTTAAGCAATGAATACATCGTGTCAGACAGAGGTATCAAAGGTATGCCGAAGTTAGTAAAAAATGTTTCATGGCAAGAAGCGAGGTTCAAATGGTGATCATCACAAATTAAATACTGACAATCTGGGAGTAAATCTGGGGTTAATGTTCTGAATGTCTCATAGATTGATCGGGTATAAATCGGAGTCGCCTCAGATCTTGCTCAGTCGTCATTGTGATCCTGTTCTGAAAGGATGGTGTATTGCTTGAGTTGGCGATATTTCAATAAAAAAGATGGGAAGAGGGTGTGTTATCTGTGCAGAAGAGAATTACATTTGTATAAATATAAATCAACAAGCAATTGGTGATGTCATTTCCAGCGAAGTCATCGTGTAGAAACTGAAAATTATTGGAAGGAGAAGGCAAATCATAAATATAAGTCATCAAAGGATGTAGTGCCAGGAGATGTTGAAGTGACTTAAGTATACGACGTGGGAGAGGAAGTGTTCGTTTGTGTGAAACTGGTTGCAAATGTGGACCACTTGTAACAATCATCCATCTAAGTTTGAAATGGCGCATATCTTCTAATTAATACGGGTCGTGAGTAACTACGAAATGAAATAACACATATGTTACCATGTAGAGTCGTGTGGAGGGCTTCCGTTGTATATATCATTGAGTAAATATCATACATAAGGTTAGGTTAGGTTAGTTTATGATGTAGAATTATGTCAAAATTCAAAATAATATGATTCACGGACAGAATTCAATCAACCGATGAAATTTACATATGAAAAATGTCTAATATTTACTCAATCAAGGTTGGAATAGTGTATTCGAACAGCTAAAGATAAAACAAAATGTAGAGGCACGTGGAGAGATTCATACCATACAAGCGAGATAACAATGGTTTGACGGCAGTCAACAGCTCCCGTTACGTATCGCATCGAGATATTTTTAGAGCGGATAATACATCTGGCGGTGTATGGCAACCCTCTTGTCCAAATGACGTAGAGTGTTGAATAAATCGATGGGGAGATTCATATATTTCAATACCCTACATAACCATTCCACCTGTTCAAAATAGGTTAGGCTAGCTGAGATTGACTGAATATTTTAATTTAACATGACGTAAAACTGATTCATACCCAACACTTTGCAAGTAATGAAGTGAATTAGATCTATTGGAATCAGGGTGCTAAGTCTCATCCAAACATGTAAGGGGATAACGAATAGTTCTGAAATCTAAACAACACTGCAAAAGGATATTTGCTAGATCAAAATTTGATGCGTGTAATCAAAATGTGGAAGTTAGGTTAAATATATTGACCAAGTGGAGATCCTCATGTATATTAATACCCTACATACCCTCAAAATGCATGATTATTGACTAGGTTAGGATAGCGTAGATTGCATGCATTAGTTCTGAGATCGGTCATTATGTGCGTACATTAATGCGCACATGGGTGTGAACGGTGCCGGCACCGGCACCAGTCATTATATGCGTACATTAGTGCGTACATGTGTGTAAATGGTGCCGGCACCGGGACCGGCCAATATATGCGTACATTAGTGCGTACATGTGTACATTATTGTCTTGATCGGTCATTATATGCGTACATTAGTGCGTACGAGCTTACATTATTACCTGAATCGGTCATTATACGCGTAGATTAGTGCGTACATGGGTGTAAGTGGTGCCGGCACCGGCACCGGTCATCATATGCGTACATAGTGCGTACATGTGTGCATTAGGGCGTGCATGTGTGTAAATGCTGCCGGCACCGGCACCGGCACCGGCCATTATATGCGTGCATTAGTGAGTACATGTGCACTTTAGTGCATACATGTGTGTAAATGCTGCCGGCACCAGTAAAGGCTATTATATGAGTACATTAGTGTGTGCATGTGTACATTAGTGCGTACATGTGGACATGGCCCCCCGATACTGGTGCGTGCAGCATGCATTATCTGCGTGCATAAGTGCGTGCATGCATACATTAGTCCCGATGACCGGTCATTATATACGTACTGTAGAGCGTACATGTGTACATTATTGCTGGGATTGGTCATTATATGCGTACATCAGTGCATACATGTGTACATTATTGCCTGGAGCGGTCATTATATGCGTACATTGGTGCGTACATGTGTACATTAATGCCGATATGGATGCGGCCAGCGGACAATATATGTGTAAATAAGTGTACATGTATGACCATACATAAAGATCAAACCTGTTTAAAATAGCTTAGGTTAGGATGACTCTACGACTGATAGAGAACACATTTAGAATTAACATCCAGTTATGCTGCGGGGTCTCAGACATACCATGCATCTGTTTATTCTATCTCATCTAAATACATTCGATCCTAGTCACATCCTGGACATAACTAAGAATCCATTTACGTGAAAAAGTTGTCAGGAATGTGGCTAATATGCGAAATGTACGGGTGTGACCTTAAGTTTTAGGTTCTGTTCGCTATTGATCTAAGCAAAGCCCTACAAAGACCATCGCCTCGTTGCACAACCTCTCTAACAGAGCAATGAAGCTTGCGGCAAATACCTACATGAACTTGATCAAAAGTCCATATGACTACTAAAGGGTGGAAACCATCTCTATACCGGAACCTGACAAACCAGTAAATCATATTCTAAAACGAAGGATATGCTAGGGTACAATAACGAGTACCACAAAGTTGCTGCACGAATTTTCACCTCCTAAACATATAATACTATGATTACGTTTAATTCACACAACAACAATGAAATACCTACGTCATTTCTCTACTCAACCCTAATCATTAAATCATTACCTATGATATATGGTATTTGTATACTCATGGGATATGTACACTCATAGGAGACTTGACCACACTGGCTCTCATAACATACACTCCTTGTAATGGTTAATGGGGATACTGCTACACTTTCCATTAACTGGCAATTCAATGATAAAGCTAAGACAAACATATTCTGTTCAGTACTTATCAATCAGCTCGGGATCTTGTCACCAGAGGTGCTACGGATTCATGCAGCAGCTGACAGAGACAAATTAGACGAGCTCTACGAATGTATACGTGGGGCGGCTCAGATGGCTGGCAGAGCAGCAGATGGAGAGCGAACACCAAGGGGAAGGCACAGGATACCAGGGTGGAACAGGCATGTGGCTGACTTACACGATGGCGTTATGCTGGCCAACCCCGCGCAGGTATATTGTACAATGAAAATAATAGATAGAATAATGCCTGTAAATACGCACTGCGCTACTGTTGGAAACACGAGGATGAAATTCGTGCAGCTAGTCGGTCAGAAAAAATGATTAGTGGGCGGATGATTGATTTCAGGAAAAAAATTAAAAATCTAGAACCGAAAGATAGGTCTGTTTCTCAATCTGTTAATGGCATAACAGGGCCGAGAAATATTGCTGATATGTGGAGCGACCATTTTCATGGTATCATAAAAAGTGTCAACAACGACACTGACTCGTTTCCGTTAATGAGGCCCTCAATCGGGATAGTGATGATGATGATGATGGTGTTTATATGTGGGAAATTAGAACCGCTGTCAAGAAATTAAAAAATGGCAAAGCTGTGGGAAATGGTGGTGTACCTGCGGAAGTATTCATGTATGGTCCTGTTCAGCTACTTCACGTCATGTCCATTTTCTTCACTGGCTGCCTTAAACGAAATTACCTTCCTAAGTTACTAGTGGACGTTGTTGAAGAACCTATCATAGAATCGAACACTAAATGTGCGACTGATAAAGGTAACTACAGACCAACATCAATTGCTACTGCTGCATCAAAACTACTAGAGATAATTAACCAGAACCGGCTTGGAGACTGTCTGAAAACAACACCAAACCAATTTGGGTTAATGCCTCGTCGTGGGACGGAAATGACTATCTTCACATTAAAGCAGACGATTAATTACTTTATCAGTGGTGGGTCACCTATGTACCTTTGCTTTTTGGATGCTAAAAACCATTTGATCGTGTCAATCACTGGACACTGATCAAAAAACTTTTTGAAAGCGGGGTGCCATTTCACATTGTTAAGCCACTAAAGTACTGGTACCAGCAGCAGGA
The DNA here is from genome assembly GCA_016164225.1 of Gammarus roeselii. Classification (NCBI taxonomy): domain Eukaryota; kingdom Metazoa; phylum Arthropoda; class Malacostraca; order Amphipoda; family Gammaridae; genus Gammarus; species Gammarus roeselii. The sequence continues at coordinate 11,677 of SDVV010000794.1, forward strand.
ATGTCTAATACGATGGGGAAGCACACAGTCAAATACGTTTCGAACAACTAATGGTTTAAGGCAAGTAGGCCTACTCTCGCCTCTCCTTTTCAATGTGTATGAAGATAGCTTACATGACCGACTATCTCTTAGCCGTGTTGGGTGTCACATTGACGGATGCTGTGTTAACGCGATTAGCTATGCAGACAACATGATCCTTCTGGCCCCACATGCCGATACTATTCAGACGATGCTAAATATGTGTGAGACTGAGGCTGCGAAACTGGACATCGAGTACAATACCAGTGAAGCAGTGTGTATGCTAGTGAAACCACCCAAACAGAGGTTCCAGTACAGAACGGACGAGGTACTTAGCGAAACCCCGCTGGAGTATGAGGACAGTTTTCCCTACTTGGGGCATTTAATAACATGTAACCGGTGTGATAATGATGATATCACTATACAGCACCGGAAGTTAAAAGCGATTGGCAACCAACTAATAAGAAAATTCAAATTTTGTTCAACGGATGTTAACCAGCAGTTTTTTAAAACGTATTGTTATCCTATATACTGTAACTCATTGTGGTGTAAATTTACCAGGGGTACTATGAGCAAACTGCGAGTAGCATTCAATGACATATTCAAGAGGCTGGTGGGCGGTCCAAGTAGAACGAGTGCTAGCCTAGTATTTGCAGAATATGATGTTGATTGCCTGAAAGTACGAGCAAGAAAAAGTGCATACAGCCTCCAGGAACGAATTGAAAACTCGAATAATCCCTTCCTGGAGGCAGTATGTAACAGTGAGATATACGAGCTATCGCCACTGAAAGAAAGGTGGGACAGTATACTGCATGTGCAGGAAGATCCCGATATTAATAAGAATAATGTTTGACTACATGCGGGTGGCTGTCAGGTTGAGATGCGACCCCGAGGATGTTCACTGATAGGTGGCTCTATATTAAACCTATCCAACATTGTGTTTTTGCATACATGATCATGTGGGAAAGGGACATTGAATTAAGGTATTTTAAGCATGCTGGTCTCAAACTTAATCTGTAAATTGTTGTCGTGTATTTCAATCTTGATCTGTCTCCACGTGTGCATTATTTTTTTTATTGGTTGACAATTTATTTTATGTATTGATAGAAACGTTTTGCTGCTGAATTCATGTTCTGTTTAACCATTATTGTAACATCGAGTGCCTCTATTAGGATTGTTTTAATTATTATTATTAATCACAATTTCCGCCACGGGGGACTGACTAGACACCGACCTGGATTGACTGCAAACACGTATCCTAACAATCAATCGGGAAAAACAATAGGTTTCAATATTCATTTTGGTAACTGTGACAGAAAAATGAATATTCTAATCTGATTTTCTGGAAAATGAAACACCTAAAATATTACTTCTGCGATCATATAGTTTATACATGGTAATTAAAAATGGACCCAATTGAAATGTTGTTTCCATCGGAGACATTAATATAATAGTAACATTCAATTCCGCATCCCTAGTTCGGATAATCGATCTGTATAAAGAGATTAAAAATTTAAAGACGCATGGAATAGTATTCAAATTAAGTGTATTATGTTCATAAATCGTTTCATAATCATTATATTTCATCATATAACCGTCATTGGTCGAAATAAATTATTGAAATAAGTCTTGCATGTATACTAAGGGAACAGTCTAATTCTGTTAATCACTTTTCGCTGAATTGTTGTCGCGACACCGTGGTTCGCGAAGTTGCCCATTTAATTAGTCACTAAATAAATGGCTAGGTTATAACCACTGAATGAATTTCCCAATAGTTCAATGGAGTTGAACACGTTAAAAAGTGTCTTAACACAGTGAATGAAAAATGTATCACTAGATAAATTACAAATAATAATGCTTTGTCGGCTGTGTCGTGGAGGTATTGACTATAATTTATCGTTGTTGCACTCCTCGGTCGTACTGACTGTCATTGCTGAATGTGATAATTTATAATTAATATAACAGATCATTGACGGTAACATCCAAGTCAGCATAACAGTTGCATTAAGAATAGCTTTGAACCCACTAGTTTAATAAGGTGTCCAAACTGAAAACTAATAATTGGATACGTTACGACTTTTTGGCCCGGAAAATTTGTTCAATTTTATTACAATCTAATTCTGACATTTATGATGGGTTAGGTGAGGGGTTGTTTGTATCATTCTAGTTATATGGCAAATACAAGTACTAAGCATTCAATTGAATTAACTACCAAGGGGGATGATTTTTTCATATAAATAAAAATCAATTGATATTACAGGGTATTGTATAACGGATGAATTCTTCGAATTGCTTCCAAATTTAGTTCAGCTGTCGATATAGACGTAAGGTCAAATACCATAGAAGGGGAGTGGCCGACGGCAAGGTACAGAACATACACTCCTCTTACGCACTGGCATTTCTCGGTTGAAGAGTTTCGTGAGGACCCCTCAACACACACTCTAGGTCAGGAGTGAGATTGAAGAGCAGCATCAGCAGCAGAGCACGACAGCTTTCCCTGCTGCAGTCATAATTGCTGAATTCTCCCCGTTTCATGTCCTTCTCACTTGTCTGTGAGACGATAAAGACGCATAAGCACATCAGATTTGTGTCAGTACTCCTTGATTCACAAGCACTTTTCCACGCAAATCTACACATTGAATGATCTAGCTACCTTCTCTCATCAGTCTCATCCCCTCAACGACAGCATCACGTCATCCATCTATCCAATCTTCGACCCACTCCTACTCATACGTCCACTCATCTTCACTTTCATGTAAGTTTCACAAGCCTCCTATCATTTATATTCACCCAGTGATTGAGACACCTCAGAACAGGTGAGTGAACTCTCTCGCTCTATTATCTCTGTTACACAACTGGCATACCTTCTTTTAACAACCGCCCTCACATCGTACACCGCAGCACATAGTTTTGGTACATCTTAACACCGCATCCTTCAACGCCTACCACCCATTATCAACATTCCCCAGGTTTGGCTCTCTCGCACCATCATCTTCCTACTTCAGTGCCTGCTTGAACTTCTTAGCTCTGCTTGCCACATTCATTTCAATCAGTTTCACCACCTAGCTTCCTCCTCCCGCTCTATTGTTCTATTCCATCTATGCTACCTTATCAATGTTCGTTTCGTTTGAAGATCTCTCAGCACCCGCAGATGTACTAGATTCCCCAAATTTTTTTTGAAATCAACACGGAATCCTGCCACGCAATTTCCACCAATGAAGCGCAGGCCTTGTTGACCAATTTGTTCTAAAATATATAGGTTGCGGTAAATTCTTTGCAGCGATTACGAACAAATATGCTTAAAAATAGTGTCATTTTGAACTCATTTATATAATTTCTGGAAGCTAGGGAAATAGTCCTCGAAAATTGAGACTAGGGCTCTTAATTTTTGATGATTAAATAATCATCTAAATCCCCAACACCTCATTTAAGATCACAGCTGTTAAAAGTAGCATGTTTCAATTTTCAATAATTGAGAGTGGTCTTCCAAAATGTTGTAAAGGCCAGAGAAATAGTCGCAGAAGGAACAATGAAAGGTAGAGTAATTGTGCACTATGTCCAGAAAAATTGAGAGCTTCCAGGAGTGTGTATTTTTGGAATTTTGATTTTGTGAACTAATTAATATTGATAACTTCTGGAAACTATAGAAATAGTTGTAGAGATAATTCCATTGGTCATCGATTACGTTTTAGTTAGAACTGTTGATGGGAAATCTGACAAGGTGCTGGCAACTCTTTACAGAAAATGAGATCACTGGAAAGAACAAATTGAGTGTATTAATTATAAAAAATGTTTCCAATTTAAAAAATCTCATAGCCAGGAAAATAGTCGTAGAAAAACGAAAATCTGAACACGAACGGGGACTGTTATGAACAATGATTACATAAATTGAGAGGTTTGAGGTGATTATTTTTGTATTAAGAGCGAACATTTAAGCCTAAAAATTGAGTTCATTTCTTAACTAAATGAGCTCAGTTCTGGAAGCTAGAGAAATAGTTATAAAAAAATTGGGCCCGGTCCTCTCTATTTTCTACGATTAATACCTGATAGTCACCAAAATTCCGAATCGCTGATACCTCATTTAAGATTTCTACATCTGGATAAAAGTTTCATAGCTCAATGTTCCATTATTTAGTGTTTTTTCGCAATTCCGCCGAGGCCAGCGAAATAGTCGCAGAAGACTGAAGTTTGGAACATCAAAATAAATAATTATGGGCTTTGTCCAGAAAAGTTGAACATTTACAGGCATGTATATTTTTGTTATTTCGATTATGTGAGAAATTTATATTATTTTAATTTTTGACCAAATATTGATCATTTCTGGAAGCTAGAGAAATAGTCGTAGAAACAATTCCATTGGTCATCGATTACGTTTTAGAAGGGACTGTTGATAGGAAAGTTGACAAGTCGATGGCAATTCATTGTAAAAAATGAGAGCACTGGAAAACGTGAATTGAGTGACTAAATGATAAAAAATATGACCAATTGAAAAAAATTTATGACTAGGGAAATAGTCGTAGAAAAACAAAAATCACAACACGAACAATGTTACGAACAATGGTTACAAAAATTGAGAGGTTGCGGTGATTATTTTTGAACTAAGAACGAACGTATATGCACTAAAAATTGTGTGCATTTTTTCACTCAATTTGCTCATTCTGGAAATTAGAGAAATAGTAATAAATAATTGAGACCAGTCCTTGATATTTACTATAATTAATACCTGATAATCACCGAAATTCCGAATTGCTGAAACCTCATTTGAGATTTCTATAGTCGGATAAGTGTTGCATAGCTCAATGTTCTATTATTTAAAATTATATTCAAAATTCCGCCAAGGCCAGAGAAATAGCCGCAGAAGGCTGAAATTTGAAACAATAAAAATTATAGTTGTAGACTATATCCAGAAAAATTTAGAGCTCCCAAGCGCGTGACATTTTGGACTTTCAATTCAAACGCAAATCCGTTGTCTGTTCATTTTTGCTAAATTTGTGATACTGCTGGAAGCTAGAGAAGTAATAATAAAACAATGAGACCTAGACAACTAGATGCGGTATATCAAGGACTGTGGGCAGTAGAAGTTGCAATTCGTTAACATCCCAGTGTATACCATTACAGCTATCAATATGTTATATGACTATAAAATTGTTAAACTGATAACTACTGTGCTTGAGTTACCATGAAAGCGTGAATGACTTTGCTTATCTGTGATTTTCATGAACAGTGTTCTTTTATTGATAGCTGTTATTATTTTTTTTTTGGCTGTGAATTCAATTAGACAGTTATTTGCGTTTTCGGATTGAACGTGATACATTGAAGTGATTTTGATTGAGAAATTCCTTCGTTTTGATCACTACTGCGCGATCGGCTACTCAGTGGGTGCGGCGTTACGACTTATCTGAGATAACGCATGGCTGGCCCTGGGAGGCGTGGGTTGCGCTAGCCATTGCCCGGCGTCCTGTTGCAACACCATGTATGGCTCGGGTCGCACTGCTGCGGCTTGCATGATTGGTGCGGTTTATCTTGAGGGCAACAATCATGGGTTTTGGGGAGTTCGGTCATTCAAGGCATGTGGCAGCGTCATATTCGGCAGGTTGGCGGGTGTCAATGTTTGACTGGTGGATGCCTTTCCTAGCGGGTGTTTAGCGTCGCGGGTGGCTGCGTAACCGATGCTGCGCTCACCAACTTCGCTTTCTGCCTCGTGCTGGCTCGTGTGCCGACTTTTTTCCCAGGAGCCGGAATCGATCAAACAACACCGTGCAGGGCTATTGCGCACAAAATCCCACACGCCGCGAAGATGCCTCTAGGCAACATTCACATGCACACTCCTCGCACACAAACGCAATGACGCTCGCCAACACCCTTTCATGTTGACACTGCGCGCGTGTAATACCCGGTATATCCTCTAATATCAAATTTCACTAGGCCTTACCTATGTATATAGCAAAGGTCACAGGGCAAATATCATAAATAAATGGTTATTTAGGTACCAAGATCAGCCGCAATGTCAGCGGCTCAATCTACCTATCCAATCTATCCAATCTACCTATCCATAAAGACTGAACTTCACTATTAACTCTCATGAAAAACAGTAGTGGAAGTGCTACATAACCAATTTTGGTTATACCTCATAGTCGATGCACAATGACATAAGAAATTAAAATGAAAATGTTATCCATCAATCATAAAATGAGAACACATAAATTAAACAAGGAAATAAGGTCTACATAAAATAATACATCACAATCAATGTACACACCATGAAGATAAAAATAAGAAAAATTAAATCCACCTAATTAAATAAACTGAAATTCAACACCTCATAGTCATATAGGCACAAAAATCACCATTTGTAAAATTGAAATAGGATAAATAAGATCCACACAAATGATGCTGTGCATTTGACACCTCACGGTCAATGCACACAAATAAGAACAAAAAATATAAAAATAAGATCCATGTCAAATAACACATCGAAATTTTGTTAGAATTAACACAAATTTAGCTGCAAATGATGTGAACTAGACCAAATGAGTGTATAACCATTCCCAATTGAGAACATAAATTGAAACATGAAAAATAAGACCACATAACAAGCCACAGAAATTCTAACGTCACATTCAGTATAGACAAAATCCAGGAATTGAATGGGAAACATACCGCGCTGAACTTTGGGAAGGTCTCGCATAATTTCACGAATTTTACGTGAACGAAACCTACTGAAAAAAAGGCTTAGTCACAACGAGTCCCGTTATCATACACCGTTACGCTAGTACCATGGGAGCGGTCGGCCTGTTTATCGGCTCTAGCCCTGTTAGCCACGAAAAGGGTCTAACTGTTGATACGGACACTTCTGGGGAGCTGCGGCATGACTGGAATTTATGTAAACATGCCCAACAATGTATAGTCACCCTGAATATTTATTTCTCTAGATGATATTACGCACAGAATTTTCCTTATTCTGATACGGGCTGACAGGAGATATGTGCGGCACGGGTCTGCATAATTACAGTACATCTTGTACACATAAATACTGTTTTGCGGCGGCAGAGGCAATAGCAGCAGCCAATTTACAACATATTTCTGAACACAAAGGTGCCAGCGCCACAGCACCAAGTAATAGCCACGTGTAGGATTTATACCTGAAACATAAGAAGCTTACGTATTACACAAATGTGAGATTACCTGAATAAGGAATTATGCATATTACTTAATGCCAACCATTTCAAACACCTCAACATATACAATATACATTTAACTGTACATCAAGGCCATGCGTAAATTACTAAATGTGAACACCTCAACTTGCTAGCGCTAGAAATAATAGTACTCATCAGGCATCATGCGATAAGTATCTTGATGGCAGGTTGTCTGTCACACCGGTTGTTTGTTATTAAGTGACTTAAGTAGGAAAAACTGTCCACATAATCCAACTGAGTTCCATTTAACATATTATTCATTCGTCACTGGAACTTCTGCATAGTGCGTGGTTTTACGAGCATACAAACAGATTTGCTTGTACTGTACTCAATATCTAGTGCTGTGGCGTATGCCTCGCATATATTTAGAATAATTTGAATGTCATCCACGTGAGGGGATAGTAGGACTATCTCGTCGGCATAGCTAAATGCGTTAATGATGCAGTCGCCAATATGACACCCAAAAAGGCTACGAGTTAGACGCTCGTGTAGGCTGTCTACATATATATTGAATTGGAGGGGCGAAAGACGGCTTCCTTGCCTTATTCCAATGGTTGTTCGGAACGAAGGTGATGTTGAAGTTCCCCACCGTACCGCACATTGTCGTTGTTGGTACCAATATTTTAGTAGTTTTACGAGTTGCACAGACGCCCCTTTGCTATTAGTATTCTCAAGTGTTCAATGATTAACGTGGTCAAGGCTTTTTTTGGCATCTAGAAAACACAAGTACATTGGCGAGCCTCAACTGACAAAAAAAAATATTTCGTTTATAAAGGTAATGATAACCATTCTTGTTCCATGTTGAGGCTTAAAGCCAAATTGGTTTGATGCTGTTTAGAGACATCAGTCAAGTCTGTTCTGAATCACAGTTTCTAGAAGTTTCAATGCGGCAGTAGCAATTGATATTGTCTGTAATTAATGACATCTGTCGCGCATTTTGACTTTGTTTTTATATTATGTTACACACTACATCCATAAATTGCTTGGTAGGTAGAGACATGACTTGGAGGAATTGAACAGGACATTACCTAAAGACTTCTGCTGGGATACCATCCTTACCTGCAGCATTTCCATTTTTAAATCTCTCCACCGCTGATCTACGTTCCCATATATTTACTTTATCGTAATTATTATTATTTTCCTGGTTAAGCGCCTCATTAACAATATTCTAGCCAGTATCGTTGTTGACATTGTTTATTATACAATCTAAGTCCCTCCCATGTTTCGGATTCAGATTTTTCAGCTCCTTCCAGAAATCGAGTATTGCCCATTAATATTTTTATCACACTAATTAGTTGCACGTAATTTGTCCTCATGTTTCTTACGAAATCGAAGAGCGTATTTGCAGGCGTTATTGGTTTTGTTTCTTTTCCTATGCAGGAGGCCATTTCGTGATTTTCCAGCATTTCGCCACTGCACATAGGCCGATACGCTGGCGTCATGCAACCACCTTCATGCCTGGTCCAGCCGGGACCCTGTGCATTCTGCGCGGCATTTTCATGCCGAATGCTTCTCCCGCAGACACCAGAACTGCTTCGCATAAACACCCATAGATCTCATCTGATTTATTCATATATTCATTTGGATGTATTTGAATCAACTCTGGTGACAGAACAGCTAGCTTATTGATAAGAGTTGAACAAAAATTTCTGTTTTGTCAGCGACATTGGACTGCACGTTTATGGATTGAGTTACTGCAACCGTTTTCTGCCATCATAGATAGCGCACGTAATGATCTGACAAGGGCGTATATTCCCCAACATAAACCAGCGTGACCTTATTGGCAACTGCTGGTGTGAGGTCAAAGTTATCGTGCCAATTTAACCGATATTCCGTGGTGATTATCATGAGTATGCGTGTTCTGTGGCACGCTATTGTCCGCCAGAAGTGCCTGCCATTCGCTAAATGTTCTGCTGCCTGGGTGGCAGGGAAAGTCACTATAACACAAACATGATAGAAATTCGATCCCCTTACTGCAGCCTCTAGGTTCCCATTATACGCTAAGACCAGCACTTCATTATGATGAACTGCATGGGTAAATAAACATTAATGAATAGATTTGACATTCCTTCTACTTGCAAAGATAACCCGAGCGTCCTATCATCATTCCACTGTTTTATTTTTACTGACGGACTAACCCTATTAGACCATATGCAAGTCAATCCAACACACGGACGTCTTCTAAGCATACCTTCCTCGAGTTTATGGACGAGATGGGAAAAGAATGTATGCAGCCATGTCTAGATAGACTAATAGGTAGATTATGTTTGAACAGTCATGTCACCTGCATTATTTGTACATAATTTTTTCATCACACTTTCTGCACCATAAAATTCATTCAGTTTAAAGGGACCAAGCAAAGATTATCGAAGGAATTAGCATATTAGAGAGCATGGCAGAAAGTACCCGTTGACTGGCTTTTATCCAAAGACTCGCTATTCTTCTTGTTCTCGTAGAAGTTTTGTACACGGACACCTTCTGGCCAGATATCAGGCAATTTCAGCCGCCTAATTTGCAGGCAGCTCGCACTAATTTCATACTGTGAAGATTTTCCGAGCCGCTTCAACTTTTCAACTGATTAGCAGTGATCTTCTGTTTGTCGCCCTACCTCGCTCGACATCTGCTGGTCGGTGATGACGCCTTAGATAGAGACATAAATGCTGCTTCTTTATGTGGGGCCCACACAGTAGTCCTACCACCAGTTACAATTAGCTGCTGTGTTTTTTTCCTGATGCTGTCCACCTTCTGATACTTCGAGGTCACTTCGCTTATCTTCGCAATTAGCAGAAGATACTTTGGCTGTAAAATGTTTGTGCAGCCCAGCCGGTCCATTTTTAATTCCTTGTTTGGTGGCTTCTTGAGTGTAATTGGTACCATACCGGTACCATGCTGCGACTTCAACCCATCTATGACTAGTGATAAAGGTAGTTGGAAGTATCCTAGGAGTTTCTTCGCTGTCACAACCGGCCACGGCGTTGCTGACACCTGACATGATACAGTGTTCTACTTTTGTTGTTATATCCGTACTATCATGACATGTCTCGATGTTGTTGATCGATGATTTTGAATAATTTTTTGTATTGCAATGATTCACACAATATTGATAATATATATCACTATGCTTGCAATCTGCCACTACGCCATGCGTTGCGATTGCTCATTAGCTACTAAATGTCGATAATTTTATGTTTCAGCTCCCTCGAGGAATGTTATTTTTCATTTCTTTGGATCGATTTTAATTATCAGTTCCCTCGATCAGGGTCACAAGTCATGTGACCACCACAGTCATGTGATCAAGACTGAACAGCGCGTCATGTGAAACTCTTTTAAATTAGATTATTCAAAGCACAAATGGGAATGGAGTGAAATGTTATGCCTTCGTTGGAATAGCATATTTACTCAACAATAGGACGGGATGAATTGGTTAATGCCTTTCTGAAACAATAATGTGCAATTAAACTATCTCATTCACCTAAGTAATGAAATGATCGAGTCGACTATTGTTCAAAATTATTATTGTTGAATTTGCTCGCCCAGACGTCGTGTCAGGCAGTTAGTTTTGTCGCAAGTTTGGGAAGTTCATTTTTCGAATACAATAATTAGGTTACCACTTTGAAAATGTAACGTCAATTTACACGAGACTCCAGACAGCTGACGGTTCCTGGGGTATCGTCTTGTTGTACGTTGTGTAAACATAATATCATATATTCCTTAATGCAAGAGCATTTACTAACGTGGCTCGGTGGGAAGCACCATTATAGTACATTCGAGCAGGGAAAGTGATTGGAAAGATAATAAAATGCTACGAAGTGTATTCTTCTTTGTACATCATGAAGCGGGTGAACAAAAGATGAATTGAAAAAAAATATGTCCGGCACTACGAATTGTACCTCCCGTGAGAAATATTGTACTTTTTAAAGACATATTTGAGGCAACGTTCTGTAAATTGAATATAATTCTATGCAGGATTACATTTTTCCAGCATTCTGAAGATAGCTCGTTCCGCCACAATTTTTGATAAGTAAACTCGATCAGACGAATGCTATTAAATTGCATTCTCATATAAAAACATTCAACCGTATTTATGTAAATCAATTTAGCGAGTGTAAACAATAATCTATGTCTGATGCACTGAACGGATCTATTCAGCCCGAAAGGTTTTGATCCAAAAAAAAACGCGAACTTCATGCTTACGGTGTTAAGATCCTCTTCGAGGACTCTTACCAATGGTGGATCCATTTATTACGTATTAGCCTTTCTTGTTTTAACAACTTACCCAATGTATCTTCTATGATTTGCAGGTGATACACCACCTGCAATCACATGCGATAACTAGGGGAACTTGATCTCTCATATGAACACTGGGCTTGGAAAATACAAAAGTGTACATTGTAATATAGTTTATCTGGTAATGTTAAACAGGTATGGTTCTTTACACAAATCGTCAGATAAGTACAGTGCAAGATACTACAGTTTATTTGATTTGCCTGAAGCGCAATTTTTAATTCAGGCCAGATTACTGGCAGGCGATAGCGGACAAGTCAAATTCGACCGTCATACTGAAATGGTGCGTTATATAAAATAAAAATCTATGTGTATTTTATACAAATTGCGGTAATATGTGTCGAAGACTCTAATTTTCCACTTTACTAAAGTCTCTTTATCCATATCTCTTCTACTCTAATACATTACGGGATTGTGTTTATGACGTCCAAAATAACAAATTATTTACTTTACATGCATGTAATATAAACAATTATTGGTCAACTTTACCATGCACATTCAGATCCATTATTTAAAAATGAATACTTAATCTAACTGATTTGCAAACCTATTTTCTAGTCGTTCTGTCGGTAACGCTAAATCTCGGGCAACTATTGTTCAGATGCCAAATCAAAAATTAACATGGGAACAAGGCTGTGTTCCCATATGGAGATCGCTAAAAATGTTCTACAATAGGCTGCATATGGGAGACCTTAAAAAAAAAACTTTCCTTTATTCGTACTATATTCGGTATTATATTATTTATATTTGATCATTTCATTATTGATCGTATTTTGTCATCGAAAGAATCATACTTTCTCTGAATGTTCAGCGGCAAAAAAATGCGTGAACGATTGTGGATTAACAATATTTTTTAATTATAACGTCTCGCCACATATTCGTCTCATGTAATGCATTATCAGGCTTTGTTCATATATAACAGCGTAACAAAATTCTATGAAAAGATAAATTCCACGTGGGAATATTTTCGTTTGTTTTTCCGTTGTAGACTAACCATAAACGAATTTTACTTATCTGCTGTACATACTTACCCGTTGTTGATCATCCAGTAATTTTTTTTGCAATATTATTGTGGCAGAAGAGCATGTGTCGGGGGAGTAGGGAGAAAGGTGAGTTCATGGTTCTCAGAGACATGGGGGCTGGAATAAGGTTGCGTTGCGTCTCCCGGGTTGTACACTATTTAAATGGATTAGGAAGTCAGGGAGGTGAACGCGAGTTAATTGGGTCACGGCTTAGAGTTGTAGGGAGCACATGTGTGGTATTGCCTGTTAGGTCAGATATTGTATGCGTACGATTCGGTACTGGTGGCAGATTCGGAGAAGTTGCGTAGGCTAAAGTTCGTGGTTAGTAGTGTAAGAGGAGCAAGTTAAATAAAAGTAATGAAATGTTAAATGAATGACAATGAGTAAGGAATCAGTGTCCGCCTTATAATAGAGAGTTATTGAAGGTGGTTCAGTGTTTTCAGTACCTTGGCTCTCGTATGTGGAGAAGGCTGGAATAGTGCAAACTGAAATCTAGAGTGAAGGAAGAGTGCGACATGTTGGGTGCACTTCAATAGATAAAGAGCTGTAGTTTATTGGTCATAAATGCAAATGAAGGGTTTGTTTGAGGTGGTAGTCGTCCAAACTGTGCTATACGGGGCTGTCGCGTAGGGGCGAGAATGGAACAGAAAAGATGGTTGAATGTTTTCGAGATTAAATGTTTGATAAGCATAGCCGTAATGATGCTAGGTAGAGGATCAATATTGACGTTGTTTGTATCAGAAAAAGGACAATGAAAAGTTGGAGGACGGATCAGATTTACTTGTTATGAGGTGGTTCGGACACATAGTGAGGATTGATGATGGGGGATTGGTGAAAAGAGTTATGAAAGCGGAGGAAAGTGGGCGTAGGCCTAGAAGAAAATAACATCATGGGTGGATGGCAGGCGTGAGAGAACGGGCAATGGATTGGCGTGAGTGAAGAGGTATTGTGAAATTATAAGTTTTGGGTCGGCCCTGATTCGCTTTCCCGCCTCCGCGTCTCGTTGAGAAACGGGATTGTCGTGGGTCGAGGAGGGCTAGTATATTTTGACGCTAGAAGAGAAAATCAGTAAAAACTGTCGGACTCTGCTGCTGACACTGATCTTGAACCTCACTCCAGAGGGAAGTGTGTGCATAAGAGGAATGTGAGGAATGAGGTGTGTCTTATCTGTATATGCGAAAAAATAATTGTTGCAGTGTCCCTATAGCTTTAGGATAGAATTTAGCATAAATAAGCAATTGATTAGTTCTGCCTTCCATGCCTTCAATTTATGAAATTCCAGTTGAGGGTTAAGAGCAATAGTTTAACTCAACTCGCAAATTTCCGCATCTTTTGTCAAAACTTCCCAAGTTGAATCATCATAAAAAATCAAATGGAATATAATTTTGTATCGCAGTTTTGCTATGACGGCGTTGGTATTTTCTCAGTCCTTGTAGAGCCATGCACTGATCCATCGATTAGTCTGCTGCCAAGCAATCCACAAAAAAGCATATGGCTTCTTATTCAGCAATTAATTCATGCTTGTTAATATTTTAAACAATATAGATAACTGAACATAGTTGTTAACGAATTAGAAAATCATGCATATTTCAACTAGGGTCAGTTTATAGCAAAGAAGGATTAAATAATCGTTCTGTCATTTTTCTTTGCTTTACGTACTCTACAAATTCCCTTGATTCATGAGAACACTCAAGGTTCTCTTCAAAGTCATCTGAGCCACATTCAAGGCTCGACAAGTGAGATCAAAGCCAAGGCTGCAATAAAACACTGCAATCACCCCCTTTGCGGTCTGAGTACTGATTACCTGCTCAAATTCGTTGGTAATTTCGGGGATCATTAATTTACTTTTGGCGGAAGAGGAGCATGGAATCATTTATTTAGTACCTGGTAGGAAATGCCATAAGACGACAGCGTGGATACTTGAGTGTGCTGTAACTGTACACCTCAATGCATTCCCACATCAATAATATAATATATAAATGGAGGGGTGAGCAGGGAGTGAAGTTACATAACGTCATAAAAAATTATATTATTTTAACTATTGAATATTGCAAAGGAATATGTGAGTCATGCATGAATCACATTGAAATGGTTCACGATCTTCGTTTGTCAACAATTTAGCTAAACGTGCTCAACCTTGCATTATGTTGACTGATTCGTGACGCCGTGGAATACAAATGCGGTTCCATCTTTCATAGGTGGGTTCAAACATCGCCCCTATAGTGGTGAGGCGGCCATCGAGGAATGATATTTAACAATAAAGGATCTGAAAAATTCTTATAAAAAAGAGTTTTAGTAAAATTAAGGACGTGATAACAGTATCGGTGTCAGTATCAGTAACGGTTGTATGGACATTTTATCTTGAGTAACTGGTATTGGTTTCTGCGAGCCAAATGTGACAGAAAATCAGCTATAGTCAAGTAAACTTTATATCTAGATTGGGGTCGCGTAAACCGATTATTACCATACATGAGTTCGTAATTTTAATCGTGCAAGGAAATATAATTAGTTTCTTACTCTTCTTCGGTGGTATTCATAATTGTTTGAACACACAAATTAATTATTGCAAAGATGAACAGTACACAAAAAAATTATTTCCAAGTGCAACTCAACTGTTTCATTAAATAACATTGTCTCGCACCGGAAAATGGGATGATACTAAACAACAGAAAGTTTGAATAAGCACACGTCTCGGTGACTCCAATAACTAACAATGATTAAATAAACAAGATCCCGGTGAATATACAAAATAAAGGATATGTAGCATTTGCCCACATTATTCCATTACACCCCAGTCGGCTCTACTGTTTTCTGCTACTTTTTAGTAACGAAATTACTATAATCAACGGATTCGTTTTTTCACGGTCCATCTAGAAAATTTAATTTTGTAAGGTAACTACGTAATTACTCATTACTCTCTGAGGAATATTACTCAAATAATGAGACACTTAATAGGTGCCATCTGGGGTTGTTTAGAAACCGAAGCAATCAAGCGCGTCAGAATAGTGGGTTCGTTATTATTATGCATGTATTATTGTTATTGGCATGGTGACGTTTGACGATTTCCCATTTGTCGAAAAAAAAAGTTTCTTCAAGGTCCCCGAGTTTTGCGGTAAAGTTATTGAAGTTTAATTGTATATAGGTTGTTAGAAAATGTTTTCAAACAAGATAGTTGAAAAATACATAGTTTCCTTGAATGAAAGTAGGGAAAAGTGTAACCATGACAATAATTGCATAGCCAATATAATTATTACACAGCAAATTGAACCAATACAAACTTGTACATCTAATCATATATGTCATAAAAAGTAATATTAGCATAGTATGTCTATCTGAGAATCAGCCTATAGTTACAGTACTGATATCAGTCGAAGTTTTTGTATCTCAAAATCTTTGGCAAAAATATTCGCAAAGAAAAAACTACATCAACGTCAATCATGACCAATATTTATCCACTTTAAATGTACAATAATCTGTGTACTGTTCCCAAGTATTCTCAATGCTTGCGCACAAATTATTTGACGTTCGATATTTTGAAGCTGAAAATTAAGCTTGGTTGAGGAAAATCACTATTCCCTAACTAGACGACAATAACAGCAGTTGAGTTCACGGTGACGGATACCACATTGTTTATTGTTTTTGCTTCCTGCGCACCTGTTTTAATCTGATGGGATTAGCTCGAGGTCTCTCTGCAACAGCCACAAAAAGAGGTAGATGATCCGACGGATAACATCAGTCACAATACAATGGAGCTACCGACAGGTGAACTTCATCCCAACCACCGATCTTTTATAGCAGTTGCTCATAACTTTCGATATGCATGTTTATTGACAAGTTTGTTCAGGGAAGGTACCACTTACTCATCAAAAAAATTGGCTAAATTAGGTTGACTCAATTTTGGATCCTACACGTTTTCTTAACTAAAATACTCTTTCATTTATATCGCGCGTCAAACTTTAACGGTGGGAATAAAATCAATATAGGTCATGATAATCAGAAGACGGAACTTGTTCAACTCATTTGGAGTTCCAGTTTTGACCTTCAATTGGCAATGCTGACTCTATTTCAAAAATGCAAAGCGTCCTCGTCCGCTGGGTCAGAATGCTTAACCATTCTCTACCTACAATTTCTGAATGCCCTCACGATACCGGCATCGAGTCGTGGGTGTTCATCTTCCTTGGAAGAAAAAGGATGGTTGTAATAAATTCAAATGCACGACAATCTATTTATGTTCGCCACACATAGAAGACATTTTGCAGAATGATGGAAGATATTCAGATTCTCTTTGATAGTTGCATTTTATGAATAGGGAAGCCCGGGGCAGGAAAAATGACCTAAGAAGGCGTTAACTGGAATGAAATATGACATCGTAACTCCGAGAGCAGACAATTTACATTACCGGTGGCAGACTCAGGACTCGTCGTGTCGGCACACCTTCATTCGCAATAACAGATGGGAGCTATAATACGCTTTCATATCTGACGGCCTTCGAAATGAACAAACTATAGCAATAATCTGTTATATCACAGGTTTATATAGGAATGGTGGGAATGTATGTCAATTCATAAGACCATAA
>SDVV010000795.1:0-18929 GCA_016164225.1 Gammarus roeselii
GCTTTCCCGCCCTTGGCATCCCGCTGTCGGAATGGTCGTGGGTGGGGGGGGGCCCGGCTATTATGACGCGGCGGGGGTAAACCAGTGAAAACTGTGGGCCCTGCTGCTGACGACGGTTCCTCGGTACATTCGGGACCCAGAGTGTAAGTTGAGGGGCTACCGGCCGGACCCTTTAGCACAAAAGGGCTAAGTTGTGTGAATGTGAGCGTGTGAGGATGTGAGGTGCGCCTTGCCGTCGGCCACCCCCCTTTCTGGGGGATGCGGCCTAGTGTCTGTATCTGTATCCATGAATAAAAACTGCCGAACCTATGACGAGTGGCCAGACTGGTTGAGAGCCGGTATGAACTAGCGCTACTTGAACTGGATCACGAGTATTATAACACTGCAGGTCATTATCAGCGGTACATCTATTTAAAGGTCATAAAATCGTAAATTTTCAGAAGAAAGAAATGAGGATGGCTGTTCCGGCCTTTCGGTAGGAAGTCTGTGTTGCACTAGGATTACAGTTACCGCCAAGATTGTGATAAGATCCATGGGCATTGGATCTGTATGCCAGAGCGCTGAAACACTGCGACGACATAAGATATCAGATTAGAGATGGAATAGGGAGTTATAGCGCACCGATATAGAAGCTTCTACGGTGCAAAGAGCAATGAGTCCTCTTGGGAGCTTCAGAAGCAGCAGTACTCACAAGGTTCCGAGAGACACTTGAACCCAGCGCCTCATGCAAGGTGGAACTACAATAAAAAGGTGGGCAGGTACACAGTGAATCATCCCCAGCAATAACTACAGATACAGATACTAGGCTGAATCCCCAGGAAGGGAAGTGGCCGACAGCTAAGCGTACCTCATAATTCTCTTATACACTCACATAACATAGCTCTTTTGCGCTGAAGGGTCCGGCCGGAAGACCCCCGCAACCCACACTCTGGGTCATGAGTGCGGTCCGAGGTCAGTGCCGGCAGAAACGCCCGACAGTGTCACTGGTTTACTCCTTCCACATCATGGTTACCGCCTCTTCTCCCTAACTTACGATACCAAAGGCGGGAAAACTCTTCGGGACAACCCTCTCTTTGCTTCCATCTCCAACATTCTATAGCTCATTACACTCTTCAGTGCACCCAACACTTTACACCATTCCTTCACTTGCGACTTCACCTCAGTTTCCACTAGTTCAGTCGTCTCCACATGGGAGCCCAGATACTTACAACACTTAACTTCTTCAATACCTCTCCATTCAGGAGGAGACCAATTCTGCTCGCATTGACATTCCTCGAGTATCTCATTACTTTCCTTTTACCTACGTTCACTTGAAGCTTCCTCCTCTAACACACTCTACCAAACTCCGACACTAGCCTACACAGCACATCCTCTGGATCCGCCACCAGTAACTTTGCAAATTATACACGTTACGTTCCCTGACATCCAAGGCTATCGGCCCTAGGCCTCACCTTGAGGTGTGTCTTTTCGCCAAAGATGTAAAGTGCAGCGGTGCTGAATGCTCGCACCACCTCCGTGTTGGCGTCTGTCGCTGCCCCGCCGCCTTGGGCGCCACCAGTTCCTTCCAGTACCGACAGTCGGGACGACGAGCCGAGGGCGGCGCTGCTGTGCTCCATGCTGTGGGGGGAAGAGGGGGGAACGGCCACGCCTGTAGCAGAGGCCCCACGCAGGCCTCCCACGCCCGGCCGCAAGGTGTTCATTCCACTCACACTGTCCCACCAACCAAGGAAGCTGTCCCTGGCCCCTCCACTGCTTGGAGGAGGAGGGGCAGGCGGCCGGCGCATGGAGCCACTCCACCGCCCAAAAGGGCTGCTGTTGTTGCTGCTGCTGCCCCCACTAGGGCTTCTATGGGGTCGGGTGGAGAGGTGAGGAGGAAAGGAAGGGGGTGCAATAGAACGTGTGCGAAGCACGAAGAGGTAGTTGCGGGAGTTGTGCAGCATTAACGAGTGCAGGTGGTGGATGGTGCAAGAGTAGCAAGTGCAGGTATTGTAGCAGAAGCAAGTACATGTAGCGGTTGGTAACACAGGAGGAAATGTGGGAAGTGTAGCAGAAGCAAGAACAGGTGGTGGCAGCAGAAGCAAGTGCAAGTGGTGCGTAAGTGTGAAACATGTATGTAATACAAATATAGTTGGAGATCAATGAATTTCACAGACACCGTGGAATTATACAACAGGATACAAGTGTGCAAAGAGCCAGCAGCAAAGCAAGAGGAACATTGCCATCATGAAAGCATGTGGATTGTGGCGAAAATTGGAACGTCAGAAAGAAAAAACCTCGCAATTCGAAAAGAAGACAAATATATACAAGCACATGAACAGAAAATGATAATTTTTGTTCAAAAGTTTAACATTTAAATTTAAAAAGAAATTACTCATCAATAATGTTGATACAACAAGCAAGCAGCACAATTATTTGGAAAACATTTTTGCAAAATTAAATGAATAGGAAGCAAACGTATGTAGTGATGTATTGAAATCATTAATGAGTGTAAAGAAGAGATTCAAAATATTGTGTCAAAACAAAGGATGATAAATAAGATACAAGAAGGTGATTAGTTGAAGAAAGGCAACAGAATTACATAAAAGGAAACCGAATGAAAACCGCACGGTATTGAGAATATATTAAAAGAGACGGCAGTAAAAAATAGAACCAAATGGAAAGGCCACCAAAGGCAATAACAGAAGAAAGTTGAGTAAGAAAGGAAGAGCAGGACAGTAGTGAAGGAAGTGTGGGAAGTGTTGTGGGGAGGAGGAGGGGGGAGAAGAGAGAGCATCAATACAACAGTTACGGCGGGACACGAATGCCAGAACAGGGCCTAACATCGCATGATAGTAGCACACTATAGAACATTGCCTGTACATCGTTTGGTTTGTCCGCATGCGATCTTAGCTTGTTGTCAACATAACATTGAGGGCACGAGTTAACATTGAGGGCACGAGTTAACATTGAGGTGGTGCACAAGCTAACATTGAGCTGGTGCACAGGTGGTGGAACACAGCCTGTGCACAAGTTGACCTTGCATGTACAGCTACAGACACTAGGCCGCATCCCCCAAAAAGGGGGTTTGCCGACGGCAAGGCGCACCTCACACCCTCATACGCTCACACTCACACAACTTAGCCCTTTTGTGCTAAAGGGTCCGGCCGGTAACCCCGCCACATACACTCTGGGTCACAAGTGCAGTCCAAGGATAGGTTATCAGCAGCAGGGCCCGACCGTTTTCACTGGTTTACCCCCGCCGCGTCATAATGGCCGGGCATCGGGATGCCAAGGGCGTGAAAGCACATCAGAGCAGCGTCAAAATCAACCATTCACAACCAATCTCCCCTCACGCCTGTTCATTGCACGCTCTCTCGCTACTTCCACATTATTGTCTCTCCTTCCTAACGACTGCTTCACACCATCCATCTACCCAAACTTCGGTCTACCTCTAGGTCTGTGACCACTCACCTCCGCATTCATCACCCTTTTCATCAATCTCCCTTCATCCATCCTCTCCATGTGCCCGAACCATCTCAGTACACGCGACTCCACTCTGTCCTCCAACTTCTTTACCATCCCTGTTCTGATTCGAACCACGTCGTTGGTGATCCGGTCTCTCAGCGTTACTCCAGTCATGCTCCTCAAGCATTCATCTCTGAAACCTTCAACCTTCTTCTCTCCTCTGCTCTCACTCCCCAAGCCTCAGCTTCGTAGAGTACAGTTGGGACAACAACACACTCATACAGCCCTCTATTTGCTTCCATCCCCCAACGTCCTACAGCTCATTACACTCTTTAGTGCACCCAACACTTTACATCCCTCCTTCACTCGCGCCTTCACTTCATTTTCCACTAGTTCAGTTATCTCCACATGAGAGCCCAGATACTTAAAACACTGAAATTCTTATGAGCTCTCTAATTAGGGTGACACTTATTTTGCTCGCATCGACAGTCCTTGAGCATCTCATTACTTTGCTCTTTCCCACGTTCACTCAAAGCTTCCTCCTCTCACACACTCTACCAAATTCAGACACTAGCCTACATAGCTTCTCCTCTGAATCCGCAACCAGGGCCGTATTATCAGCCAATAGCAACCGGGTCAACTGCCAACTCCGCCCATTCGCTTCCAACAGTTCCAAGCCACGACCCAGCACACTCGCGTTCACCTCCCTGACCACTCCATCCACATAGAGGTTGAACAGCCAGGGAGACATCACGCAGCCTTGTCTCAATCCCACTTTCACTGTGAACCAATCACTCACCACGCTTCCCACTCTGACGCATGCTCGGCTGCCCACATAGAAACTCTGCACTGCTTTCAACAGATGACCTGCCACTCCATACAAACGCAACGGCCTCACAGCGCTTCTGTCGTATGCCTTCTATGTCCTGCATGTGCTTTGCTTTAATTGCGAGTCCACAGGTGGTCAGACTTAATGATCAAACAGACAGTCAAAAGGCAAGGTTAAGTGCTCATCGAAACTTGAGGTTGGCAGCAAGAAGTGCCGTCTGACATAGTAGAGTGAGAACCTGTTAGATTTATGAACACTACACAGAGCTGGTACAACATGGAATGCATAAAATCTTCAGACATGTCAACAGAGATTCCAGTCGGCCAGACACTTTGTGTGTGAGCTGAAACTCAAGGAAACACAAGGGATAGTTTCACTAATATTCTTCATAATGACTGGAGTGGTGACTCGCTTTCAAACATTTCCACGTAGGAGGAATTGTTAATCGTTTTTGAATTAAAGCAAGCGTGGCATCTCTCTTAATATTGTCTAGCTGAAATATTAATTATTGTATACCGTACACCCAACAGACGGGCGCAGACTGGCGGTGAGTTGCGTTGCATAATTCTCACTCCCCTGTATCATAGGCTTTTGAGTAGCCAAGGGACGCCAGTATCTCCTGAATCCGTCAAAATGATCACATGCATAATGACGAGGGTTCCGGAACAAGTAAATTACCTCCTAAACACACTGCACACAATTTACGTTATCACTTGAAGTCTTGTCTTCAACAAGCTGATTGACTGCTCACTCAAACTTAGATAAGGAAATGAGAGAAAACGCTCGATGTTCGTTTTCATGCGACTGTCCAAAATAAAAAAGAAACCACTATTCATGTGACAAGATGGTGAGGCCCTCATTGGTATGGTGCCGACTTTGGATAACTCACTATCGCCTCATTATCATTGAATTTCAGTAGCTGTTGAACACATGAAAACGTACATTTACTGAATATCCAGAAAAATGTAGTTTACAACCAATTCAACACTGCGAATGATTAGTTCTACTGCGAGTAAGATGGTCAACAGAGGATGCGATGTTACAAATTATTAGTAGGAATAACAAGCTTGTGGAAACAAGCGATCGCATCCGACATGAAATTTATAGCTATGGCGAATATCTTTCAGCTTCATACAGGAGTGATCGTGCATCCGTTACGTTAGAGGAGCACAGAAGCCAACGAAAGCCTCTCCCATTCCATCACTACGGAAGGTAATGTAAATTTGTACTGTACACATTGACTTGAAGCAACACACATACCAATAAATACTTATCACCCTGGCACAAAAGGCAACCTAAGTAGATAGCTGTGTAAATTAATTATGAACACGGAAGAAACACTGAATAAATATTTACAGTTTGTCTATAAGGATTCACAAAGAAGAACGAAGCGCCAGCACAGCGAGGCATGCCGCAAGCAGCCAGACCATGCACTTGATGTTGGCGTGACTACCGGCTCCAATATGGCAAACGCAACTCAAACCCACTGCCGAATAATGCGCATGGAGTAGTAGACAGCAGCCGTCAATGAGCTCAACACTTCGATGAACGAGGTAGCGTCGTCACTGCGACATTCTTGCCGTGATCGGGAAACAGTGAGATGCAAGATAATGCTATGGACAGAGCATGGTTAAGGATGAGCTGTTTAATAATCGAATTTTAAACAATTCTAGAGCGACAGTATTAGCTTTCGTGACTTTTGTGTCTCGTTCCACATCTCTCGTCATCCACTGTGAGGGGGACCTCAAGAACAGCGGTGGTATACCACTCCAAGTTTGAAATGTGTTACACGGCCTTCATGCTGCCACGAACTCCATGCAGACGCTGCCATAGCACACGGGCAACTTGGTCATGCGGTCAAAGGTCAGGGCAGTACTCAAGCGTACAGCTACTAACGGCTTGAAGAAGCAAGACTGAAGCACAACTTATTGAAATAGGAATACATTACGAACTCTGACAAAATAAAAAACAAAAAATACAAATAATTTGCTGCCATCCTAATAATGAATTAATTTTGACCAAGCAAAAGGGAGACAAATCCATCTGACATCTCTAAAGATTTTTTTTCTATAGATATGAAGTAGTTTTGGCCGAACCAGATAAGGTAGTCAAGTTAAAGCATGAACAGTAGCTATTGCTACATCATCAAGGAAAATTATCAAAGCGCACAACAATCTATAGGAAAAGATTAGAGTGGCAGGGATTACAATCTACAGGAACAAATGATTGTAGTGCACAACAATCTACAGGAAAAGATTAGAGTGGCAGGGATTACAATCTACAGGAACAAATTATTGTAGCGCACACCAATCTATAGGAAAAGATTAGAGTGGCAGGGATTACAATCTACAGGAACAAGTAATTGTAGCGCACAACAACCTACAGGAAGAGATTGAGTGACTGGGATTACAATATACAAGAGCAAATTAAACAAGAACAACCTGCATTGAAATATTAATTAGGAATTTGTTAAAGAAACACGAGGTTGCAAACGGCGGCCTGATGCTGTAGGATAGTAAAGCTGTGGATAAAAAGTGGGTCATCTTCCCTGTATGAGAGAAACACAGTAGTCACGTGTGTTCAATCACAGACACCAGCACACGCTAGACCTAGTTCAAAAACCAGAGCACTCATTCACCGAGGGTAAAATACAGAAGGCGTTAATAATGCTGCATTGGAATCTAAGGGCAATAAAAGTTAGGAATGAGGTCTACCTTGACCAGCAAAAGAATATAATTAGTCAGGCAATATGAAGCATCGTAAATCCAGTCCAGGAATCATCCCAGTCATTCACTTTAATAAAGCGATCTCAATCTAATCTACCAAACACTTAAGATCACCGGTGTCATTGAAACCTCTAAGAATGCCTTCTGACCTCAGCGTGTTGATGGCTTTGGCGAGAGGATTGGTCTTTCGGGCGATTTCAGGAGTAAGGGTTGGGTAGTCCCCTCCCAAGCCTGTACCCCCTTGCAGGTACGCTGATCCGTACGGGGTGCTCGGGAACGAAGAGTTGTTGCTGTTGTAAGTCGTGTTGATGGGAGAGTGGTAGGGAGGAGAGCTGTGGTGGTGATGAGACAGAGCTGTGCTGCTGAAACTACCACCAGGCTCACCCACTTGCGATGGTGTGGAGTGGTGCATGACACCCTCCAGTCCACCACTGCCATTGAGCAGACCGGACTGCAGGTGGTGCTGCTGCAGGTGACTGGAGGCGGCCTGAGCGAGACTGTCGAGCGACAAGCTGGAGTCAGCAAGGCGCCATGCGGAAGCGGCGTGGCGGACTGAGCTGAGAGGCGTGGCAGCAACAATGGCCGACAAGAATTTCTCGTGTTCAAGGCTGTGGGACGATCCTGCAGCTGTTGCATCGCCCCCACCACTAACGCCGCAACCCACGCCGTGACCGCCGACACCACCAGTGTTCCCGCCACCGCCTCCACCGTGGTGGAGACCGCTCCCTACTCCGCTAGGGCCGCCACCGACGCCCACTCCGCCCATACCAAGACTGCCTGCTCCAGAAAACATGACGGAGTATTTAGTAGCCACCTTAAGAATATCTGCAGTACATCCAAGCACTCCCCTTAGCTAGCAGCAACAATACCAAGCACAATGACTCAAGTTCAATGCATTCCAAATGTAAGCGAAGACATCACTACGTTGATGCAACAACTCGAGGAAGAACGAAGCTCGCAAGACTGCACATTTGGACACAGTGAATGTAATCGCGTGTGAAAACTGTTCCATTTCAGCGCCTACATTACTATGTCTTAATTTCCATAGCGGTACCTTGGCAGTTGCCCCTTTCTGCCCCAGTTCACTACCTTCTACGATCTGCCGAGTATCCAACAAAGCACCTTTAGCACATGCTGCCCCCTGAATCACCTTGTCCAGCCTGCTGCCCCCTGCTGAGTTTGGTGAGCGCCGTCCTGGAGTGGACGCCAGCGCCCCTTAGCAGCAGAGCCCTGGTGACGGGGTGGCGCCACGTCGCCACAGGGAAGCGGCCGCTGCGGTACAGGCGGCTCACGCGACTTGCGCACTCGTCGCTCAGCACCGACGGCACGCTCACCAGCGCAGGGTAGCTGGAGGGGAAGGGGTTTACAAGAATTTACAAGTGTTGGAAATCAACAACACACCTTTGTCAATAACAAAATTGCTTCTGATAAGATAAGGGGGAACAGCCAGGAATGAGACTAGGGTATGAAAGGATTCTTGGAGAGAGGTTAGGATGGACACAGGTAAGATGGCGGCACTGAGCGTGATATCAACCGACGCAGCACACGACTGCCTACACAAGTCAGGCTCCCTTCCATCGAGGAGGCCTGCTGGCGGTGGCGGCGTTTAATGCCTCGGCCTCAGTGTAAGTGCCTCACACAAGTAGGGATTACGTCATGCGCGTGGTCTTGGAAGTGTAGATGTGAACGCGACGTGGCCTCCCAGAAGGGAGTCTACACGAGTCAGGCGGGCTAACTCTGTCAAAGTGCCTTCTCTTGCGGTGGCGGCGTTTAGAGCCTCGGCCTTAGCAAAAGTCCCTCAACTCACCCTGTTCATATCTTCGCCGCTGGGGATGGCGCTGTGTGCGCCGTCTCTGTGGTGTTTTGGTGGACGCAGCCTTTGCGCTGTCGGGCCTCAGGCACCGACAATTTCAAGACGCCAGAGCTATAACATATATACGGCATTTTTTCATGGACAAGTCAACAATCCCCATCATATCTCTCCTGCTATACATCCATCTCTCACATGAGGTCATCTCTGCCCGCGTCTTGTGGGTGCGTTACATTGTGGCCAAGGGACATGAATACGCTGCAAGTAACAATGTTCTGGTGCCCACAGTAAAAATTATACCACACGGATGGCATTTGTTAACTGCCACACAACCCACAAAGTTGAGCAATAACACTAAGCTGGTCACCCCTTAATCCCCTCCCACCTCCGCGCGTCGGTGGGTATTGAAGAATTCGGGCGGTGCGCTGGAGCGGGTTTCCACCACCGCATGAGGAAACTGGGACCTAAGCAACAACAACGCGGCTTGTACGCTGCTTGGGCCTCGGGCCCACCGACACTTGTAGGAGAGCAGAGTCACTATATATTAACAAATATTTTTCCGTGGAAAGTGAACAACCACCATCATACCCCTCCTACGAGACGTCGAGTCCAAATTTGGTCCTAACATTCATCCTTATCCCACATGAACACACAACACTGCGAGAAACAATGCTTTGGTGTCCACAGTGACAGAATTATACCAGGCGGGGGTCAATGTATGAACTGCCACCAAACCCATAAAGAATCCGATTCATCAGTTCGCCCCTTAGCCGGTCATCCCTTCTGGACCACTCCCCCATGTGAACACCGAGTCAAGTACCTAGCTAACATGGAAGATTCATGCAGTCGTAGTGAGATAATTTGCCAACTGCAGCAGCAATTGCTTCCAAATAACTATGAAGAACAGGATCAACAACGCTCGATAAATAGCCCACAAACAGTTAACCTTCAAGTGGACAGAGGAGTTCACCAGAGATAGATAAAATCATCTTACGATTGTCATGTCCATCAACGGGTTAACAAGCAGAACTAAGAATCTTTCTCATCCCTTCGATATTATAACTTTTGTTATCTCAATGATAGGCTATTTCTCTGTAATTTAGTAAGGCCCATAGTGTTAGCATGCAAATACGGAGACATTTTTCCAGATAGTTTTGATAACATTCGTCGCAAGTAGTTGCTCGACCGTTTTCATCATTTTTGTGTCTCAATATTAAAAAAATAAAAAATAAAATTTGTGTGTTTTCTTCCAATATTCTCGATTATTAAGTGTCCGACATTTTTGCCGAAATCTGTGTTTCAATGACTTGCGACTATATTGCCGATATTCGAGGTCCTTGCGACCTATATAAGTGAGGGTTGCCATACCCCGGCATTCATGAGGGCTTGTGAGAAACGGCTTCGTGTCAGAAAAACTGAGGGACTGCCAGCGTAGGGCTTGAGGGAAGCAGGAGGTACAGGTTTTCTGGGCTGTGATGTAAAGGAAAACCTTGTGGCAACCGTTGCATCTTCAAGATAACAAGGGGAGGAGGAGGTCCCTATGGCTCTTACTACATTAGAGAATCGAGATAACAAAAGTTATATTCTCTTCCATTCGTAAGAGCCATAGCGTGAGCAAAGAAAATATCATGTAGCGCAAGCTAGCCTATGCCAGCGGAAGAGCACAGAAATTGTATGGATCAGCTGCATCTTAAACCGGGTGATTTCAAAGAAGCACTTGCCGTGTAAGGAATGATAACACATTTGGATAAATGGAGGAATGACTGTAATTATAGGCAAATACAAGTATTGCTCAGTGCAATCAACAGCAAATAAAGGAGCTTCTAGCGGCATAATAATATGCGGGCTTCGAGTTTGAGCGCCTAAATACTCTTAATGTTTAGGCAACTACAAATATTTGCGTAAAGTCAACGGCAGTAAATCTGTTTGCTCATAGCGGCAAAAATAATATGCACGGCTCAAGATTAGGCCAACCAAATCAGAAGTCCGTAGTCCATAACTATTGCCCACCAGTATGAGAGTGGGTGAACGATCAGGTAGTGGCAATATAATAGTGGCAATATCGACAGTGTGAATAGCTGCTATGGTAAAGTTGTAGTACTCTGAGTAGAATAAAGTAATTTCATACTCAATACTCCGACGTAATTCATGACCTCAAGTCTTATCGTTGAGTGCCTCCAAACGATATGGTAAGATAGTCCTGTACGTATTCTATAATACGTAGCAAAGTTTCTGGTTTCATCTGCTGTAATTGTCATAAACACAGAAAACGAGGAGGCTCATCTACCTGGTACCTAATAAGATGCAAGATTGGGTAGGCTTCTCTACTGTAAATTATACATATAACTTTTGTTATCTCGATTCTCTCGATGAAAAGCTATTTCTCTGTAATGTAGTAAGAGCCTTATGGTTTAGCATTGCTCTTCTGCTTCTATTCGAATGAATCTAGAAGAGAAAACATTACAGAGACGCATTTACGAGATAATCTTGATAATATTCGTTGAACATAGTTTTCGACCGGTTTAGACCTTTGTGTCATTTAACCTCACACGGGAATTTCAAAACTATTTTTGTTCGTCGACTTTCCCCGCGTTTTAGGTAAAAATCTGGCTAAATGTCTGCTAGGTACAGCGTGGTGTCTCCTGCACCTGGCGGCCTGAATGTCTTCTAGGTACAGAGTGGAGTCTCCCGCGCCCAGCTGAACCCTCAACCCCCTCCCTACCTGACTAAGCGAGGTCTGCAGAGCTCAGTCATTCATGAGGGCTAGCAAAGCTGCTTCCCGTAAGGAGTGCATTGTAAAGATAGCAGGAGGAGGAGCACCCTCATATGGCTCTTACTACATTACAGATAAAAAGACTATTGTCGAGAGAATCGAGGTAACAAGTTATATTCTCTTCCACTCGTAAGAGCCATATGGTTTAGCATAGAAAATACAATCATGCAGCGCAAGCTGGCTTATGCAAGAAGAGCACAGAAGTTGGATGGATCGGCTGCATCTTAAACTGGGTGTTCCCAAAGAAACGCTTGCCGTGTAAGGTTAATGATGGCACATTTGTATAAGTGGTGGTAAGGACTGTGATCATAGGCCAAGACAAGTATTGCTTGGTGCCTACGACAGTCAATATACTAGCTCATAGCGACCAAACAATATGCGGGCCTAGAGTATGAGTATATACATAGTAATTATTTACATCAAAATATACAGCCTGCAAGTATGAGTGTGAATGAACAGTCAGGTAGTGGCAGTAGGATCCTCAATATTGAAGTATCTACCATGTGTACCATAGCTAATATGGTAACCTTCCCGTACAGTGAGTTGGATGAAGTAAATATATACTGAGGAAACCGATGTAATCCTTACCCTGAAGCCGTAGCGTTGAGTACTTCATAACGATATGGTAAGATAATCTATAGACGTACCCTATAATAAGTGCCAATGGTAAGATAATCTATAGACGTACCCTATAATAAGTACCAAAGTTTCTGGCATTAGCTAGCATAATGTCACAAGTCTTTGACGTGAGAGGGACTATTCACCTGGTTCTTAGTACGATGTAAGGTTGGTTAGGGTTCCCCACTGCAAATAGGTACTTGTGCCCGAACACGTGGGCGACTTCCAGAACTCCTTGGATGTGAACGCGTCCAAGCGGAAGATGAGGCAGATTTTATGGTGTCGTGAGCTTTAGTGAAGGTATGCGGTGTGGCTTCATTGATGAACGAGCAGATGTAATGCCCCACCGATGATATCTTGAGTGGTTTGACTGGAGTAGGATGGATGAGCAACGAGTCATTGTTCGACGGACATCGTGCTGCGTAGGCATTGAGTATGATCATAGGGCCCAGGTCGTGTGCCCGGCCATCCAGCAGCAGTGAGGTGATAGAGATGAACAGTGGCGTGTGAGTGAGGGTCTGGTTTCAGTACTGGAACTTGACAGCGGTCCGAACAAGCGCGCATGGAGGGTTCTTAGAAATGTATTCCCGTGCGTGCCGTTGCTGCAATCTCAGAGACCCTGTTTCCTGCTGCGAGAATGACGAGCAGGAGAGTCTTTGAAAGAGCGCCAATACTGACATCGTCCGAGTAGTGAAGCGAGGAGAGGCGAACATGTCGTGAACCGGCGGCACGAAACGTCTTCGTGGTGGGTTCTCGTGAAACTGGGCCTTTGCCAGGTCCTTGAAGATCGCCTCGCGGTTCGTGACGCCAAACCAATGAATGAAAGGCAAATGAAGAGCCTTCCGGTAAGCCAAAACTGTACGAGGAACGAGCTGCTTCTTCTTGTCGGCATAGTGCAGGAACGGGAAGGAGGTGAACTGGTTGATAGACTGCACCTTTGTGGCTCGTAGCCCTGTTTGGAAACGAGTCCAGCAGCTTTTGGTATTGGAATTGTGTGGACTGCCTGTGCGTGTTGACCAGGGTGTCTGCGAGCAATCTATTATAATTGACGGTGAGCACCGTTTTGAAATACTTGATGCGAGATAACTCGAGAAGGGTCACGATGTTAGAGGCAGCGCATGTACGATGGCCAGCGATTCCTTCGACGTAACATGGAGAATACATCACAATGGCGACCGGGGGCCGTAAGACTGCTGGTGGCTGCAGCATACAGCCCTCGCGCGTCTGTCCACAGGAGGTGCTTCGGTGGAGGCATAACGAACGGGATGTGGCAGTGAAGGAAAGCCTTGCTGCTCCAGTGCTGTACCGCGCGGCGGTAGGGATTGTTGAGATGGCCGCGCTTGCTGGATAGGCGCAGAGATCGTACTGCTAGCACCACTACGTTGAGGAAGTGGTGAGCATGGCGTAGGTAAGGCGTTTGTTGCTACCTAAGGCCGAGGGAACTCTGATGCTGTCGAAGGGAGAGAGTTCTGTGGGGAAGTATCTCTGTGGCCATGTCCCTGCGGCGGTCGATGTGCTGTGAGGTCGGGGCAATGGGGCCGGCCTCTAAATTGAGTGATACCCCAAGGAAGTCGAACTGCTGGGTGGGTTCCAGAATAGACTTACTCAGGTGGACGTGGCAATCGAGCTTGAGGAAAAAGTCGCACGCCGTCTGGGTGGTGTGCCGTCGGTGCCTTGATCAGCCAGTCGTCGATGTAGAAGGCCGCATCTATCCCTTGCTGGTGGAGCAAGCAAAGGAGTAGCTTCGTGATCCTTTTTAAGACTTTTGGTCACAGGTTGAGGCCGAATGGGAGGGCCGAAAAAAGGAACCGTTGGCTTCGTAGTTTGAAGGCCGACAAAGGTTTTGTGTTGACAAAGGTTTTGTGACGACAAATTTTTGTGTCAACAAATTTTCGTGTTGACAAATTTCGTGTTGACAAATTTCGTGGCGACAAATTTTGTGGCGACAAATTTCGTGGCGACAAATTATGTGGCAACAAATTATGTGTCGACAATTTGTGCCGACAAATTTATGTGCCGACAAATTTATGTGCCGACAAATTTTTGTGCCGACAAATTTTTGTGTCAACGAATTTTTTCCATTGAGGAGGAGGCACAGGACCACCGAGACAGCAAATTAAGTACGTCATGACAATTGCCGACCCCACCTGTGGCTCTAGGGGCAGTGGGTCCACTGCCCAGATGGGCGTCTCCACACAGCATCTTCCCTTCAAAAGGTGCTATGGTCCTGTAGACAGAGTGAGGCGGGAGTGTGCTGCATCCGAAGCAGCTGCGACGCATGAATAACGGAGCTCCGCAGACCTCGCTTATATAGGTAGGGAGGGGTTGGAGAGTCGGGGGTTCAGCCGGCCGAGACAGCTGGCCGCGGGAGACTGTACTCTGTACCTAGAAGACATTTAGACCGCCAGGTGCAGGAGATGCGTCGTTGTACCTAGAAGAGATTCAGTAAGATTTTTACCCAATAACTCGGGGACAGTCGACGAACAAAAAAGTTTCGGAATTCCCTAGAAAGGTTGAAAGAAAATATCCTCCTCCCCGCCGCTAAGGCAACGAGGAAGAGTGTTACTGACGCCTTCTGAGTATCGAAGCGAGGAGAGGCGAGCATGTCAAGGAGCGGTTCCAGCCTCCACTGTGGGACGAAACGCATTTTCGGGGAATTTTCGTGAAACTGAGCCCTCACCAGTTCCCTAAAGATCGACTCTTGGTTCGTGACTCCTAACCCGTGCTGGAGAGGCATATGAAGCGCAATCCTGTAAACCAAAACGATGGGCGGCTTGAGCTGCCTCTGTTTGCCGGTATAGTGCAGGAACGTCAAGAGTGTGGTCTGGGTGATGGACTGCACTTTTGTGGTGAGCAGCCATGCATGGAAGCGAGCCCAGACGCTTTGGTATTGACGTTGGGTCGATGGTCTGTGCGTGCTGACCAGAGTGTCTGCCAGCGATCTATTGAATTTGAACGTGATGACTCTTATTACAAATTAAACGCAAGATAACGAGAGAAGGGGCGTAAAGTAAGAGGTATTTCATTGCCCTCGAAGCGCTGGGACACGTCGAGAGCGAGCGACACCTCGCGGAAGGACGCGTCGACCTGGGGCTGCCACAGTACGTTGGGGTGGTCGGCACTACAAGGACGCCGCTGCAGCGTTACGTTTCGAGCTTGCGTAGCACCTGGGGGATCAGGTTGTACGGAGGAAGATGTATACTTCTGTCCACTGATTCCAGTCGGACTGGAGAGAATCCACTAAAGCTGCTCGCGGGTGAGGATACGGAGCTGCAAATAGTGGGAGCTGGTGGTTTCCTGTGTGTGCGAAAAGGTCGATTTGCACGGGAGACGTTCTGAGACCCGGAAGGTAGGTCGCGAGAAGAGATAGGTGACAATGTTGGGGAATCCTGAGGAGCTGTGCTCTGATCTTCTGTAACGCCGGCGCTTTGTTGGAGCCCGAGTGATTGACTACGGCTACAGCTGCAATGTTGTCTGACAACACTCTGACCGTGGTGTGGAGCCTATGAGTTCATGTCTGCAGAGCACAAAGGATGGCTAGCGACTCCTTTGACGTAATATGGAGTTTGCGTTCCACTGCTGACCAGCGGCCGTACGACAGCTGGTCGATGCAGCATACGGGCCCCCACGCTTCGTCCGATGCGTCCGTCCCCAGGAGATGCTTCGGTGGAGGCAGCACACACGGGATGTGGATAGGAGGAAGGAATCTTTGCGCCAGTGTTGTACTGCAAAGCAGTAAGAATTGTTAAAAGCGCTGCGCTTGCTGGATAAGCGCAGGGACCGCGCTGATAGCACCATCTCGTTGAAGAAGAGGCGTCCATGAAGCAGGTAAGGCGTGAGGAAACTTATTAGGCCGAGGAAACTTTGATGCTGTTGAAGCGAGAGTTCCGCGGCATAGTAAAACCGTGGCCATGTCCCTGCAGCGGTCGATGTGCTATGAGGTCGGGGCGATGGACCCGACACCTTCATTGAGCGTCACTCCCAGGAAGTCGATCTGCTGGACTGGTTCCGGAATCGACTCCACCAGGTGAGCGTGGAAGTGTAGCATGAGGAGAAGGGCACTGGTCGACTGGGTGTTGAGCCGGCACTGATGTGCTGTCGGTTCCCAGAACAGCCAGTCGTTGATGTAGGAAGCCGCGTCTATCCAATGCTGGTGCAGTAAGCGAAGTGGTAGTTTCGCTACCGTCGTAAAGGTTTATCATCCCGGGTTAAGGCCGAATGGAAGGGCCGAGAAAAAGTACAGCTGGCCTCGTAGTTTGGGAGCCAGGTACTTTTGGAACCTGGGATGGATTGGGACGTGCGGGAATCCGTATTTGATGTCTAACTTGGTGAAACAGAGAGGATGCTTCAGCACGGTTCGATTTCTTTGCGGGTTGGAGATCCGGAAAGTAGTTACCGGGATGTGTTTGTTTAGCCAGGAGAGGCCGATCCCTAAGCGATCCCTTTCCGAGGGCTTGGGAACCGCAACGACGCGAGATACAAAGGCCGGTTGCCTGGGCCCCGCCTTGACTATGCCTTTCCGCAGGAATTCTAACCCGAGTAGTTTAGGAACGTCCTCGGGTTGTCGGTGACAGGCATTGTAATCGAGAGGAGTGGTTCGTGACGCCCGTCTCCAAGAGAGGCCTTGGGAAAGGATGTATTTGACCAAGGCGTTGCTTCGTTCCCGTGTGCTGGGCAACTCCTGAAGGCCGCCGGAAGAGCGTCAATTCTGACGGGAATGGGAGGGGTCCCGCTTACTGTAGTCACATGAGGACTTGGGGCAGGTGGGGTTGGCTGCTGAGCCTCTCAGACCCCCTCCGCGACCTCTTTTCCCCCCGACCATTATGGCCCCGTCCCTAGTCCTTAAGGGCAGTGGAGGAACGGGCCCCCCAAACATGTATGTGAGGTACTGGAGCCCCCATGCTTCTATTGGGGTTGCATGGCACTACGGTGGAACGCATGGCGATCACTGGATGCTTGTCGACCGTTTTGGCCGAACACCGCGCAACACCCTTCTGGAGTTGCTGAGGCTTCTGTGCCACCGGCGGTGCACGGTCCACGAAACCTTAAGTGGAGGGGGTCCTAAATGAGAGGACCTTCATCCTACTTCAGATGGTTTAAGCGCCTGGAAAGTTTCCAGATCGCCCAGTCGGTGAGCGGTTGAGGTTGAGAAATCGATCCTGCAAGAACGGCTGCTCGAACAGACTCCGGGGCAAGCTTGTCCAGAGTCTGAAGGCGAATTTTATAACGTCACTGAGGCGCTTCGATCAGGGATCCCGACAACAGTTTGTGAATGGAGCCTGTGGAGGGCTCCGACTAACAATGCAGATACTGTGGGGTCATTCGCGTGCCATCTGTTACGATGGGATCACGGATGTGAGCAAGAATACCAGTCTGTGACGCATTGAGGATATTGCCGGGCAGATTCTGAGCGACCTGAGCGTGGAGCTGGAGATCCTTCGTACGTACTTCTGTAGCTATGTGCTGAGAAGGAAAAGCGATCTTGCCCTAGTGGTCTCGAAGTGAGCCTTTGGGGGGAGGATCAGCGCATTAGCGAATTCCATCAGGGCCCTGTTTCTATGGCTGCCTGATGTAAGTGCAAAGTGCGCATTCGACCATGAGTCGAGTTTCTTTGGGGCCGAATTGGTTGGCAGGGCGTCATAAATTTGAGTGGTGAGTTTCGGGGGTGCATCTGGTATACGTTCCAGATTGAACAATCTGTCATCTTTGACTGTCACCCATCGATTGGCTCGTTGCGCGACCGCAAAGACATTTAAGAAGCTGGGTTGAAAGCTTTGTAGAAGTAGCCGGCGGCGGACTAGGAGTGGACCTCCGGACTTTGTGCTCGCCAGGTCCACCAGAGAGGAAATAAAGTTAGAGCCGCGCACTTCAACTAGTATAATGATATTAGGAGGCTCTGTCTCATTGCCAGATATTTGTTCCTAAACGCCTCCAAGGTAGGACTGCCTGGAGGCATTTTCATGGCTGATAAGCCTATGTTGCACCCAACTGGCCGGTATACGTGACCTTCAAACAGCTGTAGTGCCTTTGGCATTCGGTCTGTATGTCATCGTTGGGCAGTAGATAGATGCTTTGTGAGCCTGTAACGCGGTCATCAGAGAGATCTCTGGGTTTGAGGAGCCGTCCTGTGACTCGCGATCGCTC
Organism: Gammarus roeselii; assembly: GCA_016164225.1. Taxonomy (NCBI): domain Eukaryota; kingdom Metazoa; phylum Arthropoda; class Malacostraca; order Amphipoda; family Gammaridae; genus Gammarus; species Gammarus roeselii. The sequence goes on from SDVV010000795.1 coordinate 18,345, forward strand.
GCCTGTCGCTGGGGTGATTTTGAACAACGTTACTGTGACCTTGCAGAGACAAGTATGACGTGGATGTTCTGATCCAAATGTACGTTACCAGTAAATTCAATATGAGGCATATAACAATACAAATATGTGCCAAATGTAGTTCATTATTCCATTATTATGCAATGAGGTATGCAATGTAGACCCGAAAACCACTGTTAGCATTGGATTCAAGTGTCAAGCATTGTTAGCGTCCGTAGAGACGTTGGGCGGTAATACGCACATAGCTGAAATGAATCCAATGTCGCTGAGAAGCCACTGTATGTTGTTGGGTTTTCAGAGCGACACAGACTTTTGACCCTCGGGACGTCAAAAGTCATCTGTTTCAGATAGTTTGCTTAACGTGACGCTCTAAACGAGCTTTAAAGCTCAGAAGACTTTTGGCTAAAGTTTTGCTTATAATGATGCTCTAAGCGAGCTATCATCGCAAGGAATGCTTGCTTAGAATGATGCTTTAAATGAGCTATTCTCGTTTAGCAGACTTACAATACATGATGCTCTAAACGAGCTATCATCGTTAAGTGTACTCTTCCCCCCCCCCCCCCCCCC
>SDVV010000796.1:0-28756 GCA_016164225.1 Gammarus roeselii
ATATATATACGATAACGCAAGTTGGAATCCTTGATATGGTGGAGGTTTAACTCCTTCTGTTATACAATCAATGTCATTGGCAATTCCATTTCTCTTCTAGGTAATCAGATTAAACTGAGTAAGATATCCATCCATGCAATTTTCAAAATCCATTATGTAATCGGGTACGTAATACATTGTCGTTTAAGCAATAAAAAGAATGTAATTATCAAATAATAGACCTCTGTGTGAGTAGCTTTATCTTGTTGCTCAATAATAATGAAGTGAAATTTCCTCATCAGCATCCGCGCGGATGTAATATTCAATATCCGCATCTACATTTGACATCCGGTCCATCACTAGAACATAAAAACTTGGTGTTTGCCATCAATATGGGGAAACGTCAATCTCTATCAATAACAGTTAGCTACTTTTATGAAGAATGCGTTAATAAATTAAATCATTGAGTCTCTACAATTGAAGTACGAGTGCTTGTCGTCGGTCTGTCATGCTCTTAACTACTACATAGCCAAAATTAGGGGCCCGCTCCTGTATTGGAGAATAAATCGAGATCCACAATACGGTTTTGCGTTATAAGGAGTGAAAAATATTTTCCAAAGGGATAAATTGTAAACGATCACGAATACCGCAAAACACCAGAATATGCAGCTTCTTAACAATTGCAACATATTTCCCTATACTGTGGGAAAACAAGTTTGAACGCCGACGGCGGAAGGCAACTACTGGAGATGGAAGGCAAGAACCAGAGCCAGGATGTTCGGATATAATTGTACCTAGAATCTTATTTATGTTGATGTTATTTCTACCATCAGCGATGCGTCTGACACCTTTACTAGTATAGCTTGTTCATACATTGAGTCAAATAGCTTGTCTGTGGTCTCATTTAAAGTAACAATGGAGACTATTTGAAGGTTTGAAAGAGTTCCATACCGCGTTTTTTGGACTTGGGGTTCCAGTGGTCGTTTCTTCGTGGAAACTGCACGGTCCTGAAACAAAACGGACACAATTACAGCAATCGTCACACAGCAAACACTGTCGTACACAAACAAGCTTCAAAAACGAAAGAAATTCGTAAAAGGGATCAGTTTGACTGTGTGAACCAAGTAGTAGGATAAATAATGTTTAGACGATTAGTTTGGTGCTTTCAGTTGGTACGAACGAGTTCTGTCCTCTACGCAGCAGCGCTGATGCACGCTCTATCTCACCTTAATATACTTAGTCTCCTGGATACAGAACAATTCTTTAACTCTCAGCTGCAGCTGGACCAAGCTTTATGACCATCCCAAATGCAGAGTCGCTGTGCCCATATCATGTAACAATGAACCATGAATGAGGAAAACTCCCTTAGCAACTTGTAAACGGGAATGTTTTTTAAATGAATTATTCTGCAGCGCAGACTTTGGAGGATAAAAAAAAATCATTCATTTACGTACTGTCTAGGTCACGAAAGATAAGTAAAATAGCAGATCGTTTGCGAACTAAAATCACATTCTTCCGTCAGTTACGCTGAACTAAATGAGTAGCCAGACAAACCTATAGCCGCTAGTATACCTTTCCAATCAATGAGTTCTCTACGTTACTCACAGCTCTCTGCAAAACCTTGGCGTATATAACTTCCATCTGATCCTTAAACGACTCTTGTATTCCTTTTGCTTTGCCCGTTTTCGCTTTATCCTGACCGCTATTGCCAGCACCGGGACTCTTCGCAGTGTTTGCTGTAGAAGCTTTCTTAACGGGTGTCACGAGTTTTGCCTTTGCATTCTGAGTCTTGTTCTTCACTTCCTTGCTCGTTTCACAGTTACCTTTCACGGGTACCTGCCTATTGACACTTTCACCAATATTATCTGGATTCTGATGACAGTCTTCACGAACCACCGACGACTCTCCCACGTTCGTGTCACCATCCCCCTCGTCTGACGTGACTGAAAAAACAGCCAGATCATCAACTGGGCTTTCAGGTCTTGATGAGGCTATTGAAGACTTCGATGAGGGGGAGCGGAAGAGCTTAGAAGAGGTGATGGAAAGGTTGAGGGGAGAAAGGGCGAGCGAAGAGGAGCAGCTTCTTCTGGTGTGGTTGGAGAAGCCGTCGTTGGGGAAATATATCGTTGAGGAGATGATGGGAGAGCCAGGCGCTGATGGAGGACTGTCCGTCACTGCAGCGGCTGTTAGTTGTGTCAACGTACCTCCTGAAAACAAACCGAAAAGTGAACAAGTCCTGCATACAACAAAAACTTGGAAACAGATTAACTGTGAAGATAGAGAGGTCAGGCATAAATTGTTGACATATTTCATTGGGATGTTTTTTTTACTGCACTTGGATTTATCACTGAACTCATTTTCATTCAAACAAAGAAATTGAATTAATATTTGTCAGCGAAAACACGGTGAATCATATTACATTGCAGGTAGCCCATCTTCAGTCATTTATCGCTATCGCCTTTCTTTTACAGAACCGCACAGAGATTCTCTTAATCCCATGAATGTCTTTGATTGAACTTTTGACGCGGGCTAGACTTTGTATTAAATACAGGAGGTATTGCGAGCTCAAAATGGCCAAGGCAGTTGAAAATATTAGATTGTAATAAACTTCATCCACATCCATCACTCTACATGTGTCCGAACCATTTCAGAACACGTGAAACTTCTCTGTCCACCAACTGCCTCGCCTACTCTACCCGCCAAATGTCTCGCCGGAGACAGATACATCGAATGCTTTTTTGACGGATATTCTATCACTAATAATATATTGTTTCAATCGCATAGCTATAAGCTAATACAGTATAGGCAACTGCTAAATAAATTATGAGGGCAGAAAAAAATATCACGGACAACGTGATCCCAATTATATTTGAAATTGCTTTATGGTGCCTATATCCCATTCATGTAATATTGCATGATCATATGCATTGCACTGCTTCATCTTATTAACTGAACAAGGAGCTGAACACCGCTTCATTGACGCAATGCATGCTCACACAATGGAAAAATTTGTAGCAACATTTTCCCATCAATTGAATACGGAACCGTGACTTTTTAATTATTTAGCACGCCGTGGGCTGTTCAGAAGAATATATCAGATTACCGTTCCCTACTGAGCCCACCTGACTGCAGCAGAGGCGAAGACACCGCTATGGGTGTGAACTGTCCTCCGCTGGGGGGCGGGGCAGGGCCGGTTCCATCACTCGGAATCTTCCCCATTTCCGGAAGAGGAGGGGTGGGGATAACGTCACATTTGCTCACAGGCTGCAGAAAGAAAATGACGCATTACTGTGTGGAAAAAATACATTGAACGACACTTGTTAGAAATAGGTCAACACAGACGATTTTATTGTACGTTAATGAGACTCGTTCACACTTTACGAACGTCGTCAGTTGATCTTCCACCATGCCGATTCAGAATGCTATTTACACCGTTAAAACAATCATGTTCTGAACAATTGCTAAAATTGAATAACCACGCTGGTGACAAGAAATTATTGATGCATCTTTAAAGATTGAAATATAATAATGGGTACAAAAGGCTAATTACACACTAATGTTTGAGTACTTCTTTTGATTTCGGAATACTAAGGTATGAAGACTGTTTTGATCCTCACCTGCGGAGGTGTAGCACAAGTGTCCGGTGCCGCCCCGGAGCCAGTTGTGCCCAGCACGGTGGAGCTGACCGCCTCACTCTCGCTGCCGGCGTCATCGTCATTAATACGGCCATTCGTCGTCCCCGCATCAGCAGCACCGCTCTTTCTGGCCGTATCTCTGTTACTGGCGTCGTTCTTGCATGCAAAATTGTCTTGCTCGTCGTTCTTGTTATACCCGGGACATTTGTTTTTGTTGGTACTGGCACCATCTCTTCGATCTTTAATCCTCTTATTACCAACACGCTCGGACACCGTCTCTTCGAAGACACCGGTTGATGATTGCAGAGCTGCTTCAGGTCGGTGCTGTGCCCCTTCAACGCAAGGCGTGTCTTCCAGCACGTCCCTCTCGTCCTTGACTTCAGAGTAACCAGCATTGCTGATGTTATCGCAAGTCCGAGAGATAACTTCGGCTTTAGAACTACCCATCACGTTCGCATGTTGCGTCTGAGAAATTTTCTCTCCCACGTCAGTCTTGGCCTTCTTTTGCTGCTGTTGAGCCTTTGTGTTTGTTTGCTTGGCATTAGAGTCAATCGTGCAGTCTCGAGGCGTTGCAGAAGGCAATTTACGTTTCCCACTTTGAGATGATTTGTTATTCCCCTTAACTCCTTGACCAGTTTTATCCGGACGTGCTACGTCCGCCGCATCCTGTAACTTGTTTTTATTGGTCAGTGTGCTTTTCTTGGTCTCCATGATGTTTATCGATGATCCCAACAACTCAGCTTCACTTTTGACCATTATTTTAGGCTTAGGTACAGTGTTGGTTTTCTTCAATTTGCGGCCTTGGTTCTTAGTTGCAAAAGTGACTGCTATTGCAATCTCTTTGGAAGCCCCCTTTTCGCAGGTTGCGTTATTGTCAACAACTACTGATGTCTTTTTCGCAGTGCTAGAGGGGTGGATTTCTGGTTTCTTGCTTTCAACACTTGAGTTTCTGGCAATAAGCAGTTTCGCTTTTGGCCGGTACGTCGTCTTGAAAACTTGTGATGTGCTCTCTTTAGTTGACGCAACATTGCTGGTTGAAGTAATGTCGTTCTCAAGATTCGCCATTGGCTGATGATTTCCATGATCCGTTGGCTCAGAAATATTCTTGGTGCCTTTATTATTGTCCTTCAGAATCTGCCGGTCTTTCAAAGCAGCTGCTTCATCTTTGTTACGGAAGTTGGTTTTCTCTTTCAGGACCGCAGGTTTAGTTATGGGTTTTTTAAAGACTGGCTTGAAGGAAGGCGTAAGCTTTGGTGCTGGCTTCCCAAAGACGGGTTTCTTGACCACAGCTGCCGCATTTGTATTTGAACTGATGCCAAGCTCTGGTTGGGAGGGAGGTATGATGCTTCCGGAGCTGGAAATGTGAGAGTAAGACTCAAAGCCGGAGATGGTTGGATTAGCAAGTCCTTCGGCAGCTTTCAACATTGGCTCAAGCTCTGATTGGGAACTTTGACTACTGATCATTTGGAAAGGATTCCCTGGTTGCCCAGCTCGCTGAAGAGGGGTGACAAAACCACCAGGGCCATCATGACTGTTCGTGCCACCAAGACCACCCTGACTACTGGTATTGCCAGAAGCTAATTTAAAAAGACCGTTAGTCGATGGAAAGCACGGACCTTGAGCGAAAGAAGTGCTGGCGGACATGAGACCACCTCCACCGATCTGGTTGCTAGCACTCGCGCGTTGAAACGCGTTCAGCGGGACAAGCGTTGGCCGGTGAACACCCGGAGCGGCAGATATGGCACGGTCACTGAACACAGGGGAACTTTCTCCTTTGCTGTTATTATCAAAGATTGATCCTGCGCTGGTAGATGCAAAGGGTCCGCCGTTACTACTCGCCATGGTGAAAGAGTTAGTGCCAGAGGGTTGTGTGAGCCGAGAGGTAGAATTCTGTGTTGAGAAATTCGAACTCACGGAACACCCGGACGACATCAGCTGAAACGGATTCCTGTTACCTAATTGAATGTCACTCTGAGAAGGACTCAGCAATTGAGCGGCAGCTCTTTTCTTGTTGATATCATCCAGAATTTGCGTGAACGTAATCTCTGAACCATCATCTTTAGCGCTAGCATGATATTGAGAAGCACTGCCAAAATAGTTCTCCTTGTTATGATCAGCGCCCATGTTAGCTAGTGAAATTTCATTCTTTGCTAAACTGACGCCATCAACCGGGTCTTCTCGCGTATAAGACTGAAGCAAACTCTCCAAGGTTGGAGAAGGAGTTCGGCGTTGTTGTCTTCTCCGGGCCACTTGAGAGAAAGAAAGCATATCATCCTGCGAGGTTACAAAATCATCACCCTCCACTTGACTCAATTGTGTAGACGATAAGTAGTTGCTCTTTTCCTTCATCCATCCCTGACCTGGTATCTCGTCATCATTATCCTCAGCAACAGGAGGAGCTGCGCTTAAGTTCGTTAAGTTATGAGGTGCTGGGTTATTAGGGTGCTGGAACAGAGACATTGTCTTGTGTGTTTTGTCAGGATTTGGCTCCTGGAAGAGTGCAAAGCTGCACGCCAGTCCTGCGGTCTGCATAGAAGGGAGCATTGACTGCTGACTCGTGCTGGTGAAGCCGTTAGCAAGGTGGTTGCTGCTCACTTTGCCGTGCAGCTGGTCCTGCCCTGTAGCTTGGTGATTCTAAATTTGAGACCTGAAAATATACTAAAATGATACAAAATCATGATTGAACATTGTCTAGCATCATTCAAGGAAAAACAATTTGATACTTTGCTTCGAAATAAATTTATTTATGCACCTTTGATGTTTCAGCGAGAAGGTTGAAAAAACGAGTTAGGATGCTGAGATTAACGACAGTAAACACTCTGTTCCATGCACATGTATACACCAAAGAATAACTCACGGGTATTGCATGGGGTGACTAAAGCATCAACAACATAAACATGACACTGTTTCATCGATCTTGAAAGAATAGATTGGTAAAATAGTTGGATTGTGCAAAGAAACGAGTAGGTTCTAGATAATTCTAGGAGCGAATACTTTAATTTATAGTAACCCCAAACTCTTGGACTGTGACTGAAGACTGAAGAAAATCAACTTAAAAACTCTTTTCACCAACTAAAGCATTGTTTGACGGGCATGCTTTGCACGTGAGACATTCCCCTAGCAGGTAACATTATGTGGCTACTTCGACATTCATGTCGCTATACAGTGAGTTGCTAGGATTGACTTGCCACAAACACGATATGAAATTTGATGATCTTTCTCTACATACGCAATGTGTTTAAAGAGAAATAAGTGAGACCACCGTCGTTGCTCATGTTACAATAGGTCTGATTCATAAGCCGAGAGTTATCGCAGCAATGAAGTAAAGGTGGTGATCACGTAAAGAGAAGCATTCAGCTACAAAAGGAATCCCACCGCCACATACGTAAACAATGTATTATTATTCTTTATTTGAGAAGCAGCTTTTAAAATATGTCCACCCATGGACCACGGTAAAGTCAAACGATTAGTGCCTTCAGTCTTACTCTACCAAACCTCTGCGGTACATCACAATTGCTGCGTACTGAAAACAAAGAGAAAATACCGTATGCACATATTGGCCGATTACTGAAAACGGTCCACTCTTTTCCATTCGTTCATCATCAGATGGGTTGGTGAGAACTGAATTATTGCTAACGAGAAGGAAACTTCGTGCATTATTACTGAATTAAAGCTGAGCTAAAGCAAAAAAATATATATTTGTGGAGGCATTTGATTCACGCGCACGTAGGTAAACTGCTCTGTGCGTGTGACGCATATTCAATACTTTTTCCAGTTTTTTGCGCAATCTTTGAAGCATCAACAAGAAATAAACAATTAACTTACGATTATTGTTACTTACAATCGATCGTACGGCTTTTGAATATTTACACACGTACTGCATCAATTTTTCTTAAGATTGCTTCTCAAAAATGATCTGCTGTAGAAACAAAATCAATGGTCAGTTGTCAGGCTTATTCCTACAACGGATTTATTTGTTTGCTTGCAAACGTTTTGGATTATTCTCACTCGGATATTAGAAAAAATAAAATATTTCTATAATGACGTCACAAGTAGTATAGTTCTACGTGTGATGTCCAGATTCTTAAAATTGCTTCAAGCCGCATATATTCTACCTCGTGAGTCAAAAGTTGTAACGATGATCTCATCATAAACTCGTTATCAATTAGTTGGCTAATTTCAAATCCTTAAACAAATTTTTTTTCTTAGAGGAATATTTCTTTACTCTATTTCGACTAAAGAAAAGCAACATATTAAGGTGATTGTGAACAAAATTTAGGACAATTCTACCAATGTACCAGAGTTTCGGCGCTGTTCGTGGCCTAATTTTAGCTGAGGCATCGTCGGCAGGCCCATACGGATTATATTTCAGCTGAGGCACCTTCGTCACATCCCAACTGAATATATTTCTGCAGAGGTAACGTCGGCCCGCACAGGCCCGTCCTTACAGAGCTTATTTCTTTTGAGGTCACATCAGGCACCGTCAGTACGGCCCACCATGAATTTTCGTGCTTGGCAAAAATATTTAGCTTGTGACACAAATTTGTGATCTTCAAAAAGCTCTCCCATAATTTGAAACGGTTGAGTAGATTTGATAGAATTCTGATAAATGAATAGTCAAATTATACTAGCTATTCAAAACTAACATGTTCTGAAACGCAAGGAATGTGAGGAACCTTCCAATGCAGGGAGACTGATGCATTGTGTCGAAACGTATTTTCAACAAGGCGTGTGGCTGGATTAACCCCAAGAGAACAGATTTTGAGCAAGGCGTGTAGCCGGATCAACCCCAAGAGGACAGACTTTCAACAAGGCGTGTAACCAGATAAACCCTAAGAGGACGGATTTTGCAATCTTTCTTCACGTATTCGTTCATATTTTAGGGCTTCAGGGGGAAGAGAGGGGTGAGTAAAGCGGCCGCTAGCTGCCTCTCTAGATTAAACCTATGCATTGGGTGAAAAAAATACATTGTGGTGATGCACCTGTCTTGTGGTAAAACCACTGCTTTGTGTTTGAACCTTACATCGTGCAATTGTGATGGGTATTTCCTGATGGAAAGCTCTTGCATTGCGGTGAAACCACTGCATTGTGATTAAATGGTATATTGTGGTGAAACCATTTCTTCAAGTCCAAGTCTTCGCACTAACTGTGGTGGTTAAGGTGAATAGAAATAAAAACACGCGCGCAATAGTCTCGTTTTAATTCCGGCCCTGAATTTTAACAGGAACACACGTTCTAGCCACCGCAAAAAAAAACGTCCCATTTGTTTTAGATACACGTTTTCTTAAGTCTAGAAGCATGCGCCTTAGTCTATGGGAACACGCGTTCCAGCGTTCCTCTAGAAACACGCGTCCTAGTCTATATCAACACGCGCCCAGTCTTAACAGACACACGCGCCCTAGAGTGTTGAGAACACGCATTGCCCTAGAGTCTGGAGGAACATGTATCCTAGAGGATTTAGAAACACGCGCACTCGAGACTTAAGAAACACGCAATCCTGAGTTCCTTCAGAAACAAGAGGCCCCAAGACTTAGGATAGGTAGGGTAGGAAAGGTTTCGATAGTAGCCGCCACCAATCGCAATAGCACATAACGCAACTACCAATCACATCTTTCTGCACGCAACATAACGTAACGCGTCGGCTGTAAGATACGAGATCATTTCGGATACCATGGTGGATATGGTGGGGTAATTGGATACCATGAGGCAGTCAATATATAATTAAAAACACGTAAGTTTGCCCTGCGGGATAGAACTACGTACCATAGAATAATACGTACGTATGCCCGCAGGTTAGAAACACGCACTTTTATCTCACGGGTTAGAAATACGTGTTCCTAAGTTAGGTTAGGTTGGGTATATGAAGGTTTCAACAATATGCTTGCAACGTTGCCAACAAATATATCCAAATGCACGCAACATTACGTCACGGAGCCTCTACCCCGCCGTATTAAAGATAACCGGGTGTACACCACTGTATATATTTTGATTTCGTAACATACTCCACGTCAACGCAAAGCCACAACCTCAAAGAATACAACTGCAGCAATGGGTGCATCATTTTACCATTCTATTTCATACCCAACTAAACCAATTCAAACGAATTAAAGCAAAATGTCCAATAATTGTTTGCATGAGGTATTGATCAGTACTTTTTTTTACAAATAGCTCTATACAATACCATGCATATTAGTATCGGTTAGTAAGTGATTATTCAAACGGCCAAATCTGCGTTCGAGATACTTTCAGATGGTGAGAGTTCCTATAACCCGGACCACGGGCAGCTGGTGCACGCTGCACACGTTAAATTTGGTGTGTGACTACATAGCAGCACATTACATCAGGAACTGCTGATCCAGGATGTGATGTCTCGAACGCACCAATAGGCCTCACATCATTATTCGTTAGCGCAGGTAAGGTAAGAATAATGGGCCATTACATATAAAAGCGTGCAGCGTTATACAACTCTAACGCCGCTCAGTCCTAAGCCCCCCCCCCACCATGCGGACACGTTGCTCCATCTATAAATAACGGTCCTATGCTCGACATCAATCTTATTGTTAACTATGTAGCAGTGTTACGGTTTTGAGAAATTACATAGATGGTGCATATACCACTGTGACATTTCTGCACGATGACAATCACTATTTGCGCTCACAACTCACTGCACGATGACAATCCCTATTTGCACTCACAACTCTTACAAAATACCTACAATACTTATTACAGTAAGAGTTCAGCACACTCGGCCATCAGAATAAATTATTTACGTGGAAAATGTATTTATACAACGTATTGATGCACCAATCACTTACCACTCGTAATGGGAATGTTTAATATAGATCCTCTATGTATTAGTGCACAGACTTTGATTGAATCAGGGGAACCGTTCGACGCGTTCGTAGCAATAATTTTGCACCTAAACTAAGGTTAATACTTTTACACATATATATGGAACATTCCCATCAAACTATTTTTCTATTCTATGGCATAATGGTGTGCATTAACAGGACATATATGTATGAAACGAATACAATTTAAAGCAGAATTATAAAATATTTCATGAGCAGTTCATATCCGCATGCGGATATCAGGAATCTAAATATGAATATAGATATGTATGTTAATGACGAAAGATCAGGCCTCCTCGAGAAAGTTCAGAGAGGAAACATCTACAATATCATAACCAGGTATGATCAGTGTGTAATTATAATATAAGACTGGGAAAATTGTAGTGGGAAACTATCCTATTTACCATTCCCAACGATGCATATTTCAATATTTCGATTCGCTGTATCTTTGCAGTTTAGATAACACCAAACTTTACGATAAACGTCAAAAGTGTTTTCAAATCAAAGTTGAAGAGTCCTGAAGATTATAGTTGGTATTCATGAGTTATAGTCCTAAATCAGGAAAGTTTTGAAAAATCGTGAAATGATACTTTCAGTTTGAATATCTGTTATAAATGGGTTGTGTCATAATTATGTTAGATTTATAGAGAAACAATTTAATGATTTTGATCAGAAAATTGAGCTCATATTTCTGAACTAAATCGTTTCAGCATACAATTTTTGTTTGAAATAAACGATATTTCGTTCATCTATAACCTAATTTGATAATCAGAAACACTTAACAATATCCCTAATAAATGTTTCAACATATGAGAACCAATGAAACTTGGTCGGTTTGTACACCCTGCTCAAATGATTACTTCCGATAACAAACGCAGCATGGTATCAAACTCTGCAACGTAACACAAAAAAAAAAAACTTTCATTTTGCGTATCGCGCTATATTTTTTATTGGTTTAATTTCTGGATGGTAAATATGATATCCTTTTGGATGCAGACGCAGATGTTTCCCATTATTATCAATGAACAATCAAATTATGCTAATTACATAATGATATATTTTTTGTTTGAAGACTATATTTTTGTTGAATGATACAAAGACACTGTATTATGCCCCCAACTAAAACCATGAACGCTAATCAGAATTTCCGATCGTCGTATTTGTGAGAGATTATTTGTTGGTCAAGAATAATAAGACGTCTGTTCACAAATATTTCCGTTCTAGTTGTTAACGACAATTTCGAATTATGATTATAAAGCAATGATCAAAATATTATGTAGCCAGATTAATATTGTGTTTGTATAATAATTGATTGAATTTGTTTGCATTGCTTAGGAGGGATGAGTGTGAGGATTGGCTTGCCGTCGGCCACCCTCCAGCTTGCGGGATTCAGCTGTGTCTATATTTGCAGCAATGGGCGTCGATAGATATTCGGATTTGTTTCACTGTAAAAACCTTGTCAGTCATCATTAGAATTCTATGGAAATAATCTTGGAAGTGCCCCTCATGCTCTTGCCATTTCCACTGTTACTGATCTAGAACATTGCAGTCGACAAATGATTGCCAAATGTCGATTATTTTAACAATTCGGGAAATCTGAAATCATTTTAACAGAGATTATTCAACGTGCTCTGAAATTGTCTATGGTCACTGCGTTATGCTTGATAATCAATAAATGATAGTTTTGTTGCTTTTGTATAGTACGATTACATAATATCCTCATCCTCCATACTCGGTAGCGAATGCAGATGCGGATGAAAGTACAATGACAAATTGTTGATGCGGATTTCACAGAAGTACATTTGAGACCCTCAATTTAATTTAATAGGAGTTTAATAAATCCGCCAGTAAGGCATCCAGTCTAATCAGAAAGCATATTACAAATAACATTTTTATACATTTGTGACTCGCATGTTGTCTTCCTTCTAGTGTGTACAATATTTATCTCCACCGTCGTAACATCGACAACACAGCAAGCGCATCGCCAGTGCAGATTGCGATGAGGATTTTATTGTTAGAAGTCATTACTCTGGTTATGAGGCTGTGTGCCGCTTCACCGAAAAGTACTTTGATGTGATCTGATGCGTTTTCTGCAAATATCCTACTTGCGGACGACGAGCACGGGACCTGCATCAGTGAAGGAAAGGTGTCATTATAGCTCACTGTCGGGTGTCTCATACTGTACAGGCAGAAACCTCTCTACGGTGCATTACAAGAAATTAAGTAAGAATATAATTTGAAAACTGCATTTCTGCTTCCTTTGTCGCTAAGGAGAACTTCCGCACTAGCATGGTACCAACGGCAATTGTTCGTCTCGTGTGCTTAGCAACATCCCCATCATGTCAGTGCAATCTGCAGGAACAATATGCCCAAGATACTGCAATATGTCCACAAAATTAAATGGGACACAATCTAGTTTAACATCCGTCGAGAAGTAACGCTCTGGACCCTTCGGCATGACTAACAAACCCCTTAGTTTTTGATGTGTTAAACACAATATTATGGGGCCGAGTCAAAAATTTAAACATATATCTACCAGCTCCTGCATTGCCGGCAGAGTAAGAGCTACTAATACCACATTGTCGGCATTGGCAAAGCTATTAACACAGCAATCAACTGTATAATACACTATGCTTGTTCTGCTTAATATGCAATTTAGATCATCTGTGTAAACATTATACGACAAGACAGTTGACCGCCTTGTCTAATTCCATGATACAAGATTAAGGAGCTAATTTTTGAACCACCCCACTTCGCAATAAATTCATGCTCTGCACCATGACACAAACATCTCAACGATATGGGGAGGGGCTCCCCTCTCAAATAATTTCCTGAACAAAGTGCAGTGATTAACTTTATCTAACACTTTGTTTGAATCTAAGAAGCACATAAAGACAAGAGAGTCACTACTTCTGTAGTACTCTACGGTTAGTCATTGCAAATATTGCTATTTCCGTACCATGTCCCTCCTAGAAATCTAACTGATTGTCCACCCTGAAAAAATATGTTTGCAATCTTGAGAGAAGAACCTGCTCCAGAATTTTGGGTGTTGAGGTAGCAATGGCAATGGAACAAAGGATCCGACGGATCCTTTGTTTTACATATTAGCAGCGGAATAACAATCACATGCATTACAGCTCTGGGCAACTGCTTGGTTCGTATGCAGCCAGAGAGGAAGAGAGCTAGAACCTAAATCAATCTGTGAGTGGCATGCTTATGAGTTTGTCCAGGAATGTCACTATCAATGGTTCTAACTTCGGCAACACTGATTGTTCACTATCAATGACTCTAACTTCGGCGATACTGATCGTTCCGTTTACAACAGGAATATTGCAACTGACGCATTGAACACACTATTTTCATCCGTGAAAACAAAATTTGAGATTTACCGAAAGTGCTGCCGTGGCAATGTTATCCTTGCCTGTGACCCCTTTAACAGTGAGTGGATGTAATTTTTTCTTAGGCTCAAGTCTCTGATTTTTTTTCAAAAGTCTTTGCAGTTACCTTCATGCGACTTTGTGAGAAGAGCATGCTCTCGTAATTGTTGCTCATTTTCTTCAAGAAACGCGAGTTCCCTAAAAAACACAATTTGGCTGTTCTCATTAAGTTGACTCCTTCAAGGGTTTCCAGAAACATCGTCCCTTACAGCATATTTAACTTCCTCTGTCCGCTCATTCCACCTAGACACATTGTATTTACACGGATCCCTTATTCCAAAACTCGTCGACCAGTAATTAAAATACACTGTCGGATGCAACCATACACGTCATTCAATCGTTTGCTATCGACTCCCTCATTCATTATTAGAGGCTTATCAGGATGTGTGTTTAGCAAGTTTTACATAGATTCTATCCGTTGTCGCCTTATTTGGAAAGTACCAGTTAATCGCTTCAACTTCACGGCGATCAACTTGAAAAGGGGACTGCATTCTTTCAACCTATAGAAAAAAACATATTACACAATAATCTGCGCAGGCCACATCAGGAAGCGTGCAACACGAAATGGTTGCGCCTAATAACAGCGGTAACAGAACAATATAATCAATCCAGGAGGTGGATACAGAGCCGTGATTTAAATGAGTGCACGTACCAGGCGGCAAAAAGCCCAGTCTCCTGGAAAGCCACTTTTTATTCGACAAAACGCTCTTCTATCCCCACAAACCTGGCCGTGTATGGCGAGGCAATAAAGTCTCTCAAAACACATATTTGCTGCTTTTCTAGACTCTACAATATAATGCCATTACACTCGTGCAACTTAAGTACTCTTCGATGTTGCCATGCGAGTTTACCGTGGAGTACGCATTTAAGAACAGAACAGAGGCCCCACCATATGTAAGGCTCAGGCCCAGGAATTTATCGCAATTGTTCTGTCTAATCTTGATATTTGGGCTCAAAGATCTTTTCAAAATTATTGTTAGTCCCCCCAAAAGCTTACCCACCCTTATTTATTTTGACACATTCATCGGTGAAATTAGGAATGAACAAATATCTTCTCCCAAAGAGGAAAATGGTTAATCTGCCATGGATGCAACCATATCTCTCCTGCAGGGCTACTAAACCTGCGTGTTTACGTACGTCAACCTTCACAATTACTGTCCAATCCAAAACAATTGAGAGAGGAGGCGATACGGAGAATTTTGCCTACACCCTCTTGAGAGCGCTGAACTAGGATTTTATAATTCTAGTTCATATTTTCAAAAGACGTTATTTTAACTTCTTTTGAAAATATGATAATTTCATTTTTCTTGCTGAAATCAGAGTTACATTTTACGAGAAAATCACTTTGAAGCCGATGCAATGATCACACTTGCAATTTCCCTACTCTTAGAAGAAAACAACGATTTCCCATTGCTTGTATGCTCGATTTTGCTAGTTCTAGAAACACTTGCTAGGAACACACATTGCTTGCTATAAGCACACATTGCGTGTAGGAATACACGGGACATGTTATCGGTGTAAATATGTACACTTTTATTAGCAAATTTATCGACGAATGAGTGTAGAGATGAAAAAATAAACTGCTCCACGGCGGCCCTGCGATTCTAGAGTTGTAGATGCCTCTACTCGGCAGCATTCCATGTCATTTGTCTTGGCAGCATTCCATGTCATTGGTCTTGGTACAAATGGTCTTTCCCACCCCGCAACTCATTTCATCCTGGACTGAAAGTGCTTTGCCGCTCAAGGCGACGAATTCAAACAGAATTTACATCAGGCGAAAAAACAACACTGAATTTGATCGAGATCATTTCAGACCGTTTTAATTATTACACACCGGTTAAAAAAAATAGTATTTGCTGAGCACATAACGCAAATGATTCATCAATCAAAGAATAATTTGAACATGGACTAATTAAAAATTAGCTGGATCATGACGATCTTCTCTATCTTCGTCGTCCTTCAAGTCCGTCACATGATACGATGTTACGACTTTGGAAAGATCTCGAAGCCACTAGATGTTTCCTAATAATTTATTTAGCTATTCCTTGACAAACATTGAATTGATATTGTAATAAAATAGAATATTATAAGTAAATTTCACATTTGTTTCAATATCCACGTAAAATTTCATAGGATGCCAGACGTACTTGGTTATGTTAGTCATCCCCTCGCAACATAAATTTGGACAAGATGAGTCAATAGTGTTCAAAGAATATATTTTTAATAAATGAATTCATGAAAATATACTATATAGAGCAAATGTCCCAATAGTTCTTTAAATTATGAATTGGTATCCGAGTAATATGAATATATGTTGCACAGCTGCAGAAATGTTTGGTACGACAACATTGACATAGCGTGTGTCAGTCAGTTTCTAGTCTCCGAAGTATAGACAGGCGTGATCAGTTTCTCCACAATGGCTGCAATTAAAACTTTAAATCCTAAGGCTGAGTTAGCTAGGGCCTCCCAGGCACTTGCCATTAATATTTCAGGAGCTCGTGGTATTCAAGATGTCTTGAAAACAAATCTCGGTCCCAAAGGAACCATGAAAATGTGAGTTATTGTACCACGTGCTGCTTTTCTTTTATCACTGTGGCCGACCCGGCCTCATTCTCGTATGTTGCCTATTCATATTCTACATAACTAAGCGAGAATAAAGTTGACGTAGCTGTGGAATGATGATAATTGGAATTAATGTGGAAAAATGTCTCGTCAGCACTGTTCGACCATACTTTGCGGTCGCCTCGCCGGTAGGCGGCTGGTCTCTTTCAAACACTATAGATGGACCCCCTGATCTAATTGATTTTAACATAAACTTTGTACTTTTTCCAACAGGTTGGTTTCTGGATCTGGTGACCTCAAAATCACAAAAGATGGAAATATTCTGTTGCATGAAATGGTAAGTGAAACGCGTCTTTAGTAATGACAAATGCCACGTATCAAATGTAAATCATGTATGATTACTGGAATGGTCTTTCTGGATTCTGTGGGAGGTGTCGAGATCTCTGATACCACTATTGAATGGTAATTTAGAGTTCCTGGAAGCTTTTCAAGAAGCACTGACACTTGCTACTTCAATTGATGTCAAGGCAGTATCAGTACTTTTTCCAATTATTTTTTTTGCCACTTTTGCTCTATTTAACAAATCTTGCCAGTGCTTTTTTGCACTAAACCTAGTCAGGTTGATCTGTACCAAACTGGAAAGTTTGGCTGAACATACTATGTATAGGTGCAAATTTAAAATGGTTAAGTCCTGCCCTAGGCTAATATTGGTGCAAATTAATTTTGTATTGTCTCTTACATCGAGCATTGGTGCGTGCTTTTCCTACACCGCACCCTTTCAAGTAAATAATGGCAGGTCTCACCCGCAGGCACTGCACAACTTGCTTATCTTGGTGCGTAAGGTGATGGCATCATGTTACCAAGTTTGTCAGGCATTAGGCATGCATGTTTTTTGGATGTAGTCACAACCAACTACATGGTGAGCGTGGGACCGTATATGATAATGTAAGCGATGGCAAAATGCTGTTCTAGTGGCAAGGTAATGAAGCCTGCCAAACCAACACCAACTCTGTGCATGTCAACCGGGGTTATGAACACTGGGACCAGTCTTACCTGGGTTATTAACTTGAACCGGGCACCTCGGGCATGCTTCTCTCTAGCTGGTATCCGTTACTGGCTTTTCCACCCTTGGGTACCTCTTGGGCTGTACTGCAGCACCCCTACAGTCTGCACTCCCTACAAACTAGATTGCACAAATGGGCTTGGGGTCAAAAACATAATGTGCGTTTTCATCACTGAATATCAAGAACCAAACCAGCCGTGAGCCTCAGAAGCCCAGATTGGCATTTTTAGACCTTTGCGTGCGCTAGCAGAGTGTTTGTACAGTTACATGCGCTACTGTTGCAAGATACTGACAAATATCTATTCAGCGGAGAGTTAGAAGAGCGTACGCCAGGCAATGGACTCCAGAAAAAGTTTGGGATGACCGCACATAGACGCAGACGTCTCACCAACCAGGCGTCCTCCAAAACGGAATGTATCGTCTAGAGGATACTTTCTTTTGGTAGTTATACAAATTTTGATTAACAATCACTGTCAGTTCTTATTATAAATAGACATGGCCATCACTAACAACACCGTTCAAGAAACTCTATTCCCGACTTTATGACTGATAATGGTAATGCATAATTTTGCACTTCCCCTCTGGCTGTTTCATGAATGTTGCGCCTAACTTAGCTACCAAATGTGTGTGACGTTGGTGTTTGTCTTCATCCAATGCCAAAATGCAGGAATGTTAAATTGCTGTTTGAACCATGCCGGGAGTAATTTAATACTACAGTTTAGCTATTTGTTGCTTTCATACTAAAGTCAGAACACTGATGCATTTCATCTTGACTAATATTACGTGTTGTATTGTGAATCTGCAATTTTTTCTCCCGTCAAAATACGCAATATTGGTTTTTGTTCGATTCTCTGACAGCTGTTGATCCGGAATGTTCAATCAAAGAACTTGCTAGTTCTTCAATGATGTTGTTGTGCAGTGGTTAGGAATATCAGTGTTGGCTTGAATTTTTACGGAGAAAAATTGGTGCATAAAATTGTAGCATGCCAAATAGTTCAAAGATTTGTTTACGTGCAATATACCGTCTTCACGTGCAATATTTTTGAAAGATGTTTCCACATGCGCTTCATCTCAAGATTTCACGTCCGCATCAAATATTTCTTGGCAATGTTTGCTTCCGCTGCTCACCAAATTGTGCAAGCTGGCCTAAAAATAGCCACCCAGACCCTGGGCATCCTCCGGGTTCAATTATGGGTTTGGCAAATGCAGAACTGTGTTGGACCACAGGTCTCACACTTCCAAGTCACATCACACACATGGGGGCACCCACTCCAGGACCTTGTACAGTGGAGGACAGGCTCACAATAAGCTAGGTAAACATACGGTGAAATGTCGTGCTATTCCCATGAAAATTTGGTGCATTGCTCAACTTATAAAATGATAGGGCAATGCTGAAAATCTGTGCGTCAAGGAAAGGTGCACTGCGGTGCTAAGAAGCTAGATTGATGAGTGTTGGGATGCAAAAATGACCTAGATGAGCGGTGCAGATCAAAAAATCTGAGGCTAGATTATTGATTCAGTGCGTTATGACTGGGAGACCGGTTCACTTTGAAGGACAGTTTTTTCCATCTTGGTGTGGTTGTGCATGACAAACTTCTCACCTTAAGGTCTGAAAAGTTGGGAAATTTATGCAAAGATCTTTGGAGATATTTTTAAAGCCTAAAATTATTTTTGGAAGCTTGTGGCAGTTGGAAGAATTAATAGTATCTTGATGAACAAATATTGAAGATTAATTTGGAGTTGTCCCTATCTATGTCATCAAATGCCTGGAGTCTAGAGACTATTCTGGTCACCAGGAAAATCTGCAGTGGGTTAACCTCACTTGCAGACTGGCAGTTTGTTGCTTTTGCTGGGAATGTTGCATAAATGGAAACAGTCCTGGAATTAGAATTATATTTGCATGTCATATTTATTTCTCTATGGATCAGCAAGCCTCTGGTTATTATTTACCAATTTGCCATCCTATTTAGGAAGTGTGGATAGAAATTGATCAATACTAAGATGATCTCACCTCTGCAGCCCCCTACAGCCCCAACAGCCCCGCCAACAGGGCACGCAGGCATGGGAGGTAGTACACCTCAGCGTGCCAGCAATCTAAAAGAACAGTACGGTACAAGCACTGCAGCAGGACGCTGGTCGGAATGCGCTCAATAGGTCCAAAGAAAACGAAACAACAAAGACAGCAAACTACTGCACAGAACTGTCAGCAACTCAAACAAAGCCAAAATATCACATCAAATTGAGTCTAGCAAAACTCAAACAGCGCTGCCACCAATTCATCCGCCAGGGCCCTCTTGAAAACGCAAAGTGAATCACACTGCCACCATATCAGCGGGCAGCTGGTTCCAAATCTGCACAAAGCAAGAATAAAAAAATCTGCGATTATAGTCCGTCTGACAGCACACCTGTGCCAACATCTGGAACTCTCTCAAACAGAGCAGACAAACCTGAATCAACAGAACAATGTAAAATCTTTCAACACTTCACAAGATCTGAAGGTAACAACCTCCCCCTCACAGAAAACAACTGCATTGCTTTGAGCCTGAGAAAGATTCGTACCTTTGGTTCTTGATTCCTACCCAACCCCTCCCTTTCCAAGGGCTCGGCATACACAGTCACCAGGCGCACCAAGCCAGGAGAGGCCAGCACAGTCATGCACACCAGCACCTACAAAGACTCAGCAGAACAACAACTGGAAGGAATGCACACCGTTGGCTTCCAGAGAACAAACCCAAAGCTACTCGCATGAAAACCCAAAGGACCACTTCAACCCATCAGAACACTATGAAAGCAAATACATATACAAATATATAAAAAAAACAAGCAACAGTACAAATCACACCACAGACTTGCCAACACAAATGGGAACACAAGACCTTGGCTCTCAAACGAACAATTTACTTGAAAAAGATTGATCAAGTATGAGGAAAACTTCAGAATATATGTAGAAATTTCATGAACCTTTCAGTTTTACAACATCTGAAGATCTTTACCAGGAAGGCATTATTCCCAAGTTTGATTTGTATCCCAGTTTGTTGTCCAGGCAATCGACTACAATACCATGCACCAAGTCTTTTCTGACTGAAACAGATCAGGAATATGGTAAGGGAATACAACCAACACTTACAAGTTAACCTTACTCTGCAGACTGGAAATATTTTACCTCCTTCTCTGAATGCTCTGATGGCAGAGTAAGAAACTTTTTACCCTAATCTTGCGATATTTTTTTGTCCCTGAAATCAACAAATCTTGATTTTCAACTTCTTGCATTTCAATACCAAATATTGGATTCAACTTAATTGTTTTCATTATATCAAATGCTTCAAAACTAAATTCAGGTGCCCTGAATTTTTTTATTGACAACTGAACTTGACTCAGCAGACTGTCCAAACAGAACACCATGCTGTAATCCAACCCCCACAATTGCAACTCTTCAAAAAATTCAATCTCATAATGTCATTGGCTGGGTTACCAGATTGCAGAATGTGCAAGATGAGTTACAAAAATTTCTCACATAGCGTCAACCGGGGTGATTCCCCACAATTGGCAACACGGGGTGACTGCTTGCATCCCCCTCATGGGCACCAAAACCTTGGAAATGGCACTATTTGACTATGGGACTTGAATGAGCAGGAGCAGGTCTTTGTTAGCAAGTATCGGCCTCTTGTAGCAATTCAATATGCCCACAGATACAGACACTAAAGATACTAGGCCGCATCCTCCGGAAAGGGGGCTGGCCGACGGCAAAGCGCACCTCACACACTCACACAACTTAGCCCTTTTGTGCTAAAAGGTCTGGCCAGTACCCCCTCGACCTACACTCTTGGTCCAACAGTTTTCACTGGTTTACCCCCGCTGCGTCATAATGGCTGCCTCACCCATGACTATCCTGACAGCAGGATGCCAAGGGCCGGAAAGCCCATCAGAACAGCGTCTAAATGAACCATTCACAACCATTCTCTACTCACGCCTGTTCATTGCACGCTCTCTTGCCACCTCCATATTCATGTCTCTCCTCCCTAATGCTTGCTTCACACCATCCATCCACCCAAACTTTGGTCTTCCTCTAGGCCTGCGACCACTTGCATTGGCTTTCATCACCATTTTCACCTGTCTCCCTTCATCCATCCTCTCCATGTGCCCAAACCATCTCATAAAATGCAAATCCACTCTGTCCTCCAACTTCTTCACCGTCCCTGTTCTGATTCAAACCACGTTGTTGGTGATCCGGTCTCTCAGCGTTACTCCAGCCATGCTCCTAAAACATTTCATCTCAAAAACGTTCAACCTTCTTCTCTCCTCTGCTCTCACCCCCCAAATCTCAGCTCTGTAGAGCACCTACAGCTCATTACACTCTTTAGTGCACCCAACACTTAACATCCCTCCTTCACTCGCACCTTCACTTCAGTTTCCACTGGTTCAGTTATCTCCACATGGGAGACCAGATACATAAAACACTGAACTTCCTTTCAATAGCACTCCATTTAGGGTGACACTAATTTTTCTTGCATCAACAGTCCTTGAGCATCTCATTACTTTACTCATACCCACATTCACTTGAAGCTTCCTCCTCTCACATACTCTACCAAGCTTGGACACTAGTCTACATAGCTTCTCTTCTGAATCCGCAACCAGGGACGTATCATCAGCAAATAGCAACTGGCTCAACTGCCAACGTTGCCCATTTGCTTCCAACAGTTCCTAGCCACGACCCAGCACACTTGTGTTCACCTCCCTGACCACTCCATCCATATATATAGAGGTTGAACAGCCAGGGAGACATTTCGCAGCCTTGTCTCAATCTCACTTTCACTGTGAACCAATCACTCACCTTGCTTCCCACTCTGACACATGCTCGGCTGCCAGCATAGATATTCTGCACCGCTTTCAACAGATGTCCCCACACTTCATACAAACGCAACACCCTCCGCAGCGCTTCCCTGTCAATCCTGTCGTAAAATACCAAAGTGAAGGTGTGTTTTTCAAGTCCCAATAATTTTGGTTCGAAAAAATCCACGTTCGGCAAACATTGATGCTGTGGCTAGAGTTCCCATTGGATTAGGGCCAAATTTGGTGGTGATACTTGGAATACGTTGTATTTGTTGCATAAGAGATTTTGGAAATAAATGTTAACTTTAGTAGATATACAAATTTACAACGGCGGGGAATCACCCCAGGCTAAAAAATGATCAGGGGGGGGATTCCTTCCACATGTTTTGTTGATGAATATCTTTATCTTTCTTCAATGATAAGTAAATGCAATTCTTCACACATATAATGACATCTGGAAGTTGATGACTTCATGTTTATAATGCATGGTGACAAGTCTAGGCCCAAGTGTTAACCTATGTTTACACCCAGGAACAATTTTTTTTTATCATATTGGCATATAAAAATAACAATACCTTGCCTAGCATGCCTTGTATTCTTACTTAATGCAATTAGTTTGCTATAGAATTTAAGAAAAAAATTTTTTATTTGTTCTAACGATTAATAAAAAGAGATTTTTTTGCCATATATGCTCAGTTACTGATACTTTGGTCATAATTAGTCCAGTATGTGGAGAAATTACTTCTAGTAAAGTCAGTCTGCCATTATTGAAGAAAAACTTTGTTTCCCGCAGTGAAATAGGAAAAAAACATCCCTGTGACAGTCAAGTATGACTGCCGCAAAAGACTAGCATCAACATGACCTGCTCGACATAATATTTTTCTGAACATTTTTCTTTAGGCAACATATATACTAATATAGGCATGCTCTTTCTATTGGTACTCTCAAGCTTAAAATTTGTGTTTCAATTATTATTATAGGGAGGGTGTGGGGAATCACCCCCAATTTAGGGCCATAGCTTGCCACATGTTTTTTCATACATAACTTTTTTGATTGATGATAGAATGTTGAAACTTATGGTGCTTCATGATCATAATAGTAGCTATACACATCATAATTTTTTTAGTTATTTCAAAGTCACAGTTGGATCAGTCTCCACCCTCAGTCAAATTGGTATCCAAGATTTGTTGATGATGAAGGTTGCAGTAATTCAAATAGCTTCAATGTTTTCCAGAGATCATCCCATTTCCTATTTTCTACAGATAGCATTGCTAGGTCAAGCATAATATCTTGGTACAATTTGAACATATCTTTTCTAAGATCCAGAACTTGGATAAAACAATGGACTGTTTCATCTAGATACTTGATAATCATTGCTGAAGAAAAATGTGGAGGCACTTTTTTCAGGTATACCAGATACCCAGAATGCTGAGTAGGGAAGATTATACAAAGATCTTTATGGCACATATGAACCACAATTGTCATGAGAAGATCTTGAAAATTTAAATTGAAATACTCTTCATATTGCTAATATTATTGAGTCTGGTATTTAACCAAACTCACCTTTGCAGCCTCCCACAACCCCAACAGCCCCACAAATGAGGATTGGAATGGAAGGCAGTATACCACAGCATGCCAGCTGTTGAAAATAACTAGGCAATAAAATTTGTCTGCACTAAATGACTGAATACGGTCAACAATTGCACATGACCAAAAATCTAACCCATTTGGTTTAGTTGAACCTTTTTAACATCTCTACCAACTCCTCAAGTAAGGCTCTCTTCGAACTGCAAACAGAATTGCATTACACCACATTTGAGTACAGTTGGTGTGTTCTAAGTCCATGACTTGGAACGCACCAAATTTGGGTTATTTTTGCAAAGGAGACACCCTGGTAAACTGCTTGTTCATTCTGTGGGAAGCTCAGTTAATCAATGTAAGTCCCACTTGCAAACACACTTGTAGCAGCATGATTAACCTGCAACAGAAAGAGAGGACACTAAACTGATCTCTTTGGCACTCCACTCGTCACTTCTTGGAATTCCCAACAACTCTCCCCACAGAAACACAGATTCATCTTCCAATAAGAAAATTACAATTCCAATCCAGCAATAATACCCACACGTCTAGTTTGTGCAAAAGATACAAGGATCGACACCATCAAATGCGTTTTAGTAATCCAGAAGACAAACATTACCCACCATCCCATCATCTACCAAATCTGTAACCTCATCATAAGTAAACTAATGTTGATCCTCTGTGCTCCTTCCCACCCTGAACCCAAATTTGCTGAGATAGGATGTTGAGTCATCCAGAAAATACCAAACTTGGGACACAATCTGCCCCAGCACATAATGACAGAGGAGTGAGACTTGCAGATCAAAAATTGGGATGGTTGTTTTCTGAAGACTTGAACAAAAGAACAACATAACATTTAATTCACACCCATAGCAAATCTACCAGACTCAGAGACTTCAGAAAAATTGTAGACAAGGGTAATGCCAGTGACCAAAAGCATGACCTGTGAAGACAAAGATGTATACCATCTGTTCCAAGGACTGATTATGAGTCTAGATTCTCCAGAACCCAACTCCACATGGATGCCAACACCTCATTATGCTGCCTATCAAGCTCCAACCCCCTCTCAGAAGCATGTATTGCACTCCAGCCTGGGATTTACTGTTCATCAACACTTTTGGAGGACTCCATGATCAGCCCAGCTGTGAAAATTTGGAGTGGGAACAAATCTCTTGTCAAGTGAATGGACAACTGATAAAAGCAAAATATAGTTCTCCTCCACATGGCCATGGAGACCACGCAAGTTTTCCTCATTCTTTTAACTTTCCACAAGACCACATATGTTTTCATGACAGGATCAACCGAAACATCCATCTGAAAAGGTATAGCTTCTACCAGGACTGGGGCTTGATGGCACCCTGGGAGAAAAGGCTAAGCTGCAATAGAAGCTACCTGATCTCCTCTGTAGTCAGCACCAGATTAAGAATGTTGCCTGAATCAATAAATGTAATTTTTCTTACTCATTAGCTAGTCCAAGAAAAGTAAAGCAATCAGAAACTGGAATAGGCATCCCAGCTATTCTACTGAAACAATGTAAGCAGGTACTGTCAAGACCACTACAAATGTTGTGGCAGAAATCCTTGGGCACCTTTGCCATCCCACAAGCCATGAAACATGCTGTAATCTTCCTTAGCAAAATGAGGTTGCCTCACAAGTCCACTAAATTAGAAACCAATCTCTTTGACATCACATGTAGTCATAATATTTGAAAGAAAAGAAAGGACAGATGGTGAATTTTCTTGGAAAAAATAAATTGTTCAACTTCCAAGCAATATTGTTTCAGAAGTAAAAGAAGCACATAGTTTCAACTACTGGAGCACTCTGATGAAATAATGCATTATGTCATGGATCAAATGTGGATGTAATTTATCTTGATTTTGCTAAGGCTTTCCACGAAGTTGATCACAGCATACTGTTTGCAAATTACATGATGCTTGTTTCCAAGGAAGCGATCATGAATGTATCAAAACTTTTCTCAAATGCAGAATTTGAAGTGTGGTAGAAAATGGGGAGACCTCTGCACCAGTGGAAGTCCTCAGTGTGGTTCCACTAGACACAGTGATTGGCCCTCTGCTTCTCTTAGTAATGGCTAATGAGCTGAGCTAAATCTGTCCACATTCTTTGGTCTTCTGCTTTGCAGATGATACCAGAGTGCTAGGCATAATTGGATGAAAGTGATTTAGAAAGTGTTCGAGCTGATCTGGAAGAAATCAATTGGGTTGGCTAAACCAACATGCAATTAAATGAAACCAAATTTGAATTACTAAGATGTGGAAGAAATTCTGACCTGAAAACAGGGTCTTATCATTCTAGCAATAATGCTGCCATTGAAGAAAAGAGAAAGCTTGCATAACTTAGGTGTAATAATGAAGTACAAGGCTTTATTAAATGAACAAATTGCAAAGGCTGAGGCTAATGGCAGGTGACTGTGTTGCTGGGCCATGAGAAACTCTTGGTCAAGATATAGAAGAACAAAGCCGACTCATTGAAAACCACTAATCTAACCAGTTCTGGACTACTGCTTTCTTCTCAGAATCCCACATAACTAAACATAGATCTGGAAAGACTTGAGGCAGCTCAAAGAAGCTTTACCTCAAGAATTACAGAGGTAAAGAAAATGGATTATTACAAGAGGTTTAATGCCTTGCAGCTATACTCAATCCAAAATGTTTGGAAATTTTTAAACCGGTACAGGTTTAGTGTAAAAAAAAATTGTTATGAAAGTGACAGAAATCAAACAAGAATTGGCAGAATGTGCTAGTTCAAAGTGCCAAAACAAACAGGCGGTGAAAAGATGCAAATTGTAGCATTTAGCCATTTCACATGTCAGGCACCTTAGCATTCAATCAAATGCCCCTGGAAATGCGTGAAATCAAACATATGCTGCAATTTTCAGTCACAGCAAACATCTTGTGGTCAAAAAACTGATTGGACAAGTACCTCAGCTATGTTACTAATAACCCCTAATGAATGGACACCCTCACTGTGGAGACTACTCTCTCCTCCAACGCATCACTGAGCCAGGATCTGACTAGCAAATGTGGCAGCAACATGCAAATGCCGATGCACAGCTTGAGTGAAGAATGTCCCAAGAGCGGTGGGTCAGGTGGCAGCTACGCTGCAACCAGCTTTTTAAAGCAAAGTCCATGTAAGTAAAAGGAGGGATTGAACTAACAAAGATGTTTACAGACTAATCCATGAAGGCAATTTGAAATTACCCTCAGAAAAACTTCCTTGCCAACACAAAACTCTATGCAGGAATTCAACCAATTCAGCATTCTTCTCATCTGAATAATCCCTATCCATACATTTCAGACTGGGCTTTTAGCATGTTTTATGTATCATTGAGCTGCTCCAGTAGGAACTTCTTCAATTATAAATGTTTGATTTAAAATGTAAATCTTGTAATTTAATTAAAATGTAGTGATGCTCTAATTGATCATTTTAGACATAATTTAGTAATTTCATGTTCTGAGTCAGAGGTTGGGGTAGTATTGATATCACAGATGTGTTTTCAGCTGAGTCAATCTTTTTTTTTTTGCTGTACTATAGCTAAACCATGCAAAATACCCTCCTGTAATGTACACACAAATTGTGTGAAAGAAATAACAATTCATAAAAATATGTTACATTAGTCCATTGATCAATCAGCTGGTTGCGAGCATTAGTGAGATTTTGCAACTGCCTGTCTGGTGTTTGACATGATTGTGATGTAGCTACTGGTTTGAATAGGCTGGTACTTGAGAATCTGAAGTTATACCAATATTTTCAGCCTAACATTGTACCCAAAGTTGTCTACTCTCTTAACAACTTGCATCATATACAGATAACACGGACCATCTCTGAAAACTATTATAGGAAATTAAGAAGCCAATCTCTTGCACAGTTCAGATTGGTATCTAAATATAGGATTTGCATTGGAAGGAAATATGCATTGCAGCATCATCTGACGGGAATCCCAACACCCCCTTTTTTGACACCAATACTTGAAAGGGCATGTATTTTTGTTACTAAACAGTTGTAGCTATCAGCTACTTGAAAGTTGAGGTGTGTTTTTAGTTTCCTGAAGATTTTGGTTTGGGACAATTTGATGTTCCACAAACTTGGCTGCTGTAGTTAGATTTTCCAATTGATTGTTGCATAGGAGCTTTTACTAAAGAAATTATTTATATATATATATATAATATATATATATATCATATATAATATAGCTTTGTTAACATATTCAAATGTACAAGTGCAAGAGAGGAGTCACCCCAGGAAACGAATGTCTGTGGCTGGAAGTATATGACCAGGGCAACAAGGTGCTATTGCCAAATTTCTAATTGCATAGCTAATTTCTTGAGGATTGGATGCTTATACAGCATGGTGACAAGTCTAGGGCTTGTCACTATGGTGTTTGTCTTTATGCCTTTGTATTCATGACAATGAAAGTAAAAAAACAACTTGTTTTATCACATTCATTTGTGCATCCAATCTTACTTAGCTATAGTAATTTCAGGGTTAAAAGAAATGACTTCCAGTAAAGGTAGTTTGCAATTGTAGAACAAAACTGAATTGATACGTAATGAAATTCAAAAGACATTTGTTACAACATTCACAAAAGACTGCTACATAGGACATGCATTGAAAATAGCCTATCAGACTCAAACATTTATGTTTTGTTTTTATTGAACTGATATATACTAATATAAACATGCTCTTTCTGTTGCCACTCTCAAACTTTGAATTTTTCATAGCAATTATTAGAAATAATGAAAAGTGTTTGGGGGTCATGAGTGAGGCATTTCTCCCCTCCTGTTCTTGCATTTATGTAGCTAT
>SDVV010000797.1:0-28750 GCA_016164225.1 Gammarus roeselii
AATTGTACCATTGTTGGCATTCATTGTCCTATTGTGCGCATTGTTGTACCGCTTTCGTTGTAAGGCTTTCTCCTCAGTGGACAATCAACAGGTTTCAAACTATCATCCTGCAACACAAATGCCTCGGAAACGAGCTGATGAATTTCCAATAGAAAATGATTTTTTGACTGACGTTGAATCCTTTTTTATTCAGTATTGGGGTGCAGAGGGGTCATTTTTTTCTGCAATTTAATATCATTCATGAGCTAACGAATGTTATCAAAATTAATGCTTCTGAACACATGAAAACAAACGGTTGACTTTGAATGTACGCATTTATTTTTCGCAATATCGGTTAGTTTGACACGAGATGTAAAGAAATCAGTCAATCGGCAATTCAATATTTTTTTCGGATAAAGACTTTCAGTTTTTGTTTGATTTCTTCATTTTTATCATGAGATGAAAAATAGCCAACACTCGTTCAATTCTGATTAAAATTAAATTGAAATTATTTTACTTCGTAACTTCGACATTTTTTAAACATTTCCGATTATTTTTATTGTGTGCTTATTCGGATCTTCTTCCCTGATCGAAGTGTGTTTGTATGTTACCAAATGCCTAGTCAGGTGTTTAATGTCCTTCTTGCTTAAGGCGTGCCATTAAATTGAAATAAAACAGGTAAAGTGATCATTTCTGTGATACTTCAGGACTGCCAGTATGCAATGCTTGTCAAAACATCGTCTTTAGATAACAAATGGACGAAATTCTTGGTTAATATAATCAGTTCGAGTAGAGATGAAGGGTAGGCACGATTGCTCTGGACCATTTGTCGTCCTTGAGCTTTGATCAGCATCGTGATTGACTCAATTGATATTAGCTATACTGTAATATTAATATATCAACGATAGCGGTTGGCTTTAATAGTCTTCAATACTCAGAAGACGGTGGAGAATGTAACAATCGGTATTTAAATCATTCTCTCGTGTGAGAAAAGAATTTATCTTTCCCATGTAGTCTTCATCTTCAGTAAGCCATCAATGAACAAAATTTTAGAATGAAGGATGCCTTCGTTTCCCCCAAATGATTGAAAACATTATTTATGCAGTTGTGAGGCTCGTTAGAAATCTCTCGTTAGTTATAACAAGTAGAAAATTGCATGAATTTCAGTGATGTTGTGTCCCTACAAAGGTGAATTGCTACTGCTGCTTCCTGGAGAGCCTGTTTAGATAGAGACAAAGAAGAAAAAGAGTGCAGGGCATTATTCCCGGATGATACCGAGTCGGGCTTAATGGGGAGTAAATTTATCATAACTGTTTTGGGGATACCAAGCAAGTTGAAGAGGAAATGTAAGGTTTTTACATGAAATAAACATAGGATTTTGATATGAGATTGTGGTCATCTTGTGTGCCGAAAGGTTAATCGGCAATATTTTTGAAGTTCGGTTACTGATGTTATAAGCAGAATGAACAGTTGATGTAAGCTAGCAAGTTGACGTTGCAATAAAAATGAAAATTTATTGTTCTACTACATTTTATCACCACATTTTACCCATCGCAAAAGAAATGTTCATTGAAATCTTTGGGTGGTAAATTATTTGCAGGTCATCTTTACATTGTTCATCTCTGACAAAAATTCATTTGATTTTAATAATTGTATTTGGGGTCTGGAGCATCACTACCTACGTACAGTAGATCTTAGTCCAATAGTGCAGGTCTAGAGATGATCCTGCAATGTTTGAACGGCTTAGCCTATCACAAAATAATACCCCATGACCTACCTCAAACGAGTGGAAGCAAATGGAGTCAAAATTCTTGTTGAATATCCCCTTTCGAAATGACTGATGACGAATCCTCAAAAAGAAATTGACCTGCATACTTTATTTAAAATTTCAGTTGGTAATCACAGTGTTAGCTCTATTAGAGCACGCGCTGTGAAATGGTTCTGGCTCACAGCAGATGGCTCACGCATCATCTGGAGCAGACCAGCTTACCATATACTGTACAATGACCTTTGTTGGCTAAAGTCAGAAAACGTCGCCATAATTGACGGCGCTACCTACGGCTATTGTTCGAAACTTGAGCCGAGACGATCTGCAGCGAGCCGTAATTACCCTTACTGTTTCTCTTGTAATATTTATGATAGAACTAAGACTGAAGAGCATTCGGACAAATAATTTCGTGTTTCACTGTCAGGTTGGATTCATAGAAGTCAGAGAGAAAAATCAAGACTTCTACATAAATATTTTTGAATACCTGATACCTTCAATTTAAATTCAGACGTTACTTACGAAGCCAATAGAGGCGACATTGAAAAGCATTTATAAGTTCACACAAAAAGATGCATGTGATCATTCGGAGTGTTAGTTTTGGTTGTTAATGAAACAAACTGAATAAATTGAGATTGGATAATCCCAACTTCTTCGTGGTAAACTTTTTTTTTTCCTTTCAACAGATCGATTTGTTTTCCTTTACGTGGATGTTATCTGAATCTGGAAACAATTGACATTACACCATAAACATATAGTCATTGACACTAAAATTAAAGTTGCTGCATAATAGACTTTATTCGATACCATAACTAAATAGAACACCGCAGTATACATACAATAACAAATCGGTTATTTTCAATGGAAAGAAAAGACAATTAGGAGATCCATGGAGAATAAATCTTCGAGCACAAGCAGAAGGCCACTGCCGTTGGCAAGCAGGCTATGCGCTTGTCATCCTTGTAATCTTGACAACAAGTCTCAGGTTGTTATACTACGTCTATATGAATACAAAAATACATATGTATATATATATATATATATATATATATATTTATACATATATGTGTGAATATATTATTTAACGTTTTTACCCGTTGAAAATGGCTAGTCCTTTCTGAAGGGGATTCGGCATTCTTACATACTTGGCAAATATTGTAAATTTACTTACCAACTTCATTGAACCTCCACACCAGTCCTCCATTTCACATCATCTCAGTCACACGTCACGCGTCTCTCCGTCTCAAGTTACACGTCTCTCAGTCTCGTGACCCACGTCTCTCAGACTCACATCACTCGTCGCTCAGTATCATGCTACTTGTCTTTCAGTCAAATGTCACACGTCTCAGTTTCATGCCACACGTCTCTCAATATTATGCCTCACCACTGGGCTGTGATATCCTGACCCCATTATCTAGTTTCCCTCACAAAGGGCCCACACAGAGAAGGGTGCCCACATTAACGCCATTCTTTGGTGTTACCGGAACCTCCCCGTTTAGGGTAATGAATCACCCCATTCATCTGAAACTCCCCGGGAATACTGATGAACATTTCTCAAGAATATGTGCTATTTCAACTAGGTCCTGGTCGTTTCCTCGAATTTGATTTACATAGTCTAATATTACATTCATGTAATATACAATAATTTCCATTTCAGCGAGAGATATCGTGACCAACAATCGCTTTAATAAATGCGAGGAAATTAGGAATGAATTTGACATAAGAATAATTTCTGTAGATTTATTGTAGGTGAAATCTCTTTAGCAATCTACGTTTTTAATTAGTGTTGACTTGATTTATTTAATGAGACAAATAAGAACTACTTCTTAATATTTGCATAGAGATGGGATTTTATTTTAAAGATGGGATTTTATCTGAGGGAATCACTGCATTGGCTCTGGTTCAGATTTAATGTGGCGTAGAAACAGGTAGAAAGCTTGTGTGTTGAAAACCACAGAAAGTGCGGCACCTTTCACATTTGATTTATGATCCAAATCAACGGACAAATTTCCTTCGTAATACCTGTCTGGATCAACATTGTTTTGAAAATATTATTCCCTCTACTTTTTGTTTCAATTTTGATGATTTAAACTCATTGGAATTAGATATCTCCGATGTGTCAGTTGAAGCTGGCACAATGATGCAGTGTTGGCGAATTTGCTGCTAATCTTGCCTTTAAAACTATCGTGATTCATATTCATGTCACGTGCGAGTTTCCCAACACTTCCCTCGGACTCCAGCACTGCTTTCCCCCTCTGTCGCAGAGTATCCTGAAGGAGTGAGCTTAACAATTCGTGCTCACAAGGGTAGGGACAGGTGATATCTGGACGAAATTCTTGCTATTTATAAGACATTTGTTCCGGTAATTCGTATGATAATCAATAACTAATTTATGGTATTGTATGAAGCAAACATTATAATGCTGAAAAAACATGCATACACTAATCCTGATGTAATTTCATATGTAGCTATAGTAGTGCATGATTGGTTGATACGCCGATTGACCAAGGTTTATTTGCGTTTCCGGGCGATTCATGCAAATCTCATTCGTTTAGGTTTAGTTAAATGAGGTAGGGTAACATATTCTGATTTCATCACACCAGACGCTCACGTGTGTCATAAATTTTGTACATTTCGTACAGGTGAAGAATGCGATTGTGATAAAATGAAGAACTGTGAAGTCGCCAGCAAGTTCTGTTACGTACAGTCATTATGTTTCTAACATCATATATCCAAACGCATGATTCAATAATGTGTCGTTTGATATATATTGGTGCAGCAGATAAAGTTGCGCCCACCGACACAGAAAGAGAACGGCAGTGTGATGTGTGATAAATTCTGACCGGTGTAATTCCATCCCTCACAAACTTTGGACTTTTCTGTATAAATATTTTTAGATTCCACAGGAATGTAGATGTAAACCAATGTCCATGAACAAGTCAACACGAATGTCCCTATACGAATACTTAAAGTGTTTTATACAATTCCTCGTTGCTACAGTTGAACACATATGGTTTACCTCTTCATCAAATGCGAGCATCGATTATTTTACCACTTCGTGATTTGGGCTCTCACACTCACATTAATTCCCAAGGAGAGGTTGTGTTTTTATTTATAATCTGATTTCACAGAATATACAATAGAATTAAATTCCAGCCCTCTATTAATAAAGGTAATTTCTGGCATGTGTCGTAAGACATCCGTAGTTGAATGTTTAAATGTGTTTGACGATACACTATTCTTTGACTCAATCAATTTACTGGATTTTGGGGGGAAAAAGATAACGGGTAAAGTAATCATGGAAAATGTTTTGCTATTTGCACCAAATTAGGATAGTTACTAATGTTAATTCCTTGTTCTTGCAATAACTCAGAGAGTAATGACAACATTACGAGATCAATGCTACAGTATGCATCATTCGGACCAGCGCAAGGCCAAAGTCGCCTCAGGGAATATTTGTTTTCCCATTTTAGTCAGCATCAGAAACAGATTGGCGTGACCATTCTCATGTCGGTTACACGAAAATGATCATACTGTCAAATAATCGCTACTAAATATTTTTTTAAGTAGTCCAAATTATGAGTTTTCAGGGAAGAAAACATTAATATTTTATGCCTAAGTATTTCAAATGTTCGATTTGCACACTCGATGACACCGACCTGTTCAGTAGAGCTGGCTGATACACTCGATGGCGACGACCTGTTCATTAGAGCTGGCTGATACAATCGATAGCGAGAACCTATTCAGTAGAGCTGGCTGGTACACTCGATGGCGACGATCGGTACAAAAGAGCTGGCTGACACACTCGATGGTGACGACCTGTTCAGTAGAGCTGGCTGATACACTCGAAGGCGACGACCTGTTTAGTAGAGCTGGCTGATACAATCGATGGCGACGAATTGTTTTGAAGAGTTGGCTGGTACACTCGATGGCGACGATCGGTTATACAGAGCTGGCTGACACTCCCGATGGTGACGACCTGTTCAGTAGAGCTGGCTGATACACTCGATGGCCACGATCGGTTCAACAGAGCTGGCTGACATATTTGATAGCGACGACCTGTTTGGTAGAGCCCACTGATGCACTCGATGGCGGTGACCTGTTCAGTAAGCAAACTGACGACCGAACTTAATAGAGTTGCTTTGAAAAAGACAACAAAAAATATTTCATGACAACAGTTTCTCAGAAGGCGGCAGTGATTGATGAATTTAATTCACATTTGATAGCAATAATTGGAGGCAATGCTCTCAAAGGTGAGGGAAATAAAAATATATTTCCTGATATATTTCATCCTTTGCTGATGAGATGACCCAATGAATATTGATCAAAGTTAGACAAACTCTTGATAACATCGCAACAAACATTCTGGAAAACGTTAAGCATATGAAAATGATCGTTTTGCTATTATTTGTATATTATTGCACAGTAATAAAGGCACGTCCTGATAGACTACCGAGGCTGTTAATTGTAGAAATCGCATTCGAAATGGAATTAGTGAAGCATTCTCAGATTGTTCAAATTTTTTCGTATGAATTGATAACATATTCTGAAATTACTGCAGTTCTGCATTCTGACAGTTAAAAGCCCCGTCGCCTTTATATTGATCGTTGGAGCGGCAAAATCGAATGAGCTTTTAATGGCGCACGGGAGTAACTACATCTGAAGAGTTGAAAAACAGAATGCTATCATATTTAAATTTATTTACAGTTATACCTGTTTGAATAGAAAATGTCGTCAAGTAATGGTCGCATATTGTATTATAGAATATTGCCTGGTGAAGTCCAACAATTCAGATGATCACTTAAATATATTTCTCAAAAGCCAGTCAATACCAGTTCGATCACAATCAAAACTAGAGAATGAGGTATTCGCAGGACACGCGGAATGGGAATTTCAGCAATGCTGCATTCATGAATGACAGAAGTATGATCAGTGAGAGCAGATAGACGAGTGAACCAACCAGGTAGTAGTAGTAGTAGTATCAGTAGTAGAAGTAGTAGTAGGCCTGGGATGGGCAGAAGAGTTCATTAAAGCAGTACTCCAAAATTGAATTTGCAGTAAAGCTAACGCAGCCCAGGGCGAGGTGACCATGGTTCATGGGCTCCCGGATGCTGGAATCTACAACGGAGGTTGTTGCACCTGGGGTCAGTAGTCCTAATGCCTCATTTTCTAAGTAAGGAGATGGATTAGTCTCCCAGTGTTTGTCGAGGCGGTTTTCAAATGTATATATGTTATCACTGTTAACCACATCATGTGGTGAACTATACCAGGTGTTGACAGGATACGGTCTTCAGCTGCAATTTTTATGTATTCTGACCCACTTTCAGGAGGAAATATGAGCAGGTATTTGCAAAAGATCAATTGAGGCAGCAATTACTCGGCACTTGAATGTTTTTCTGTTGATCATCTTTTTGATGCCGTTTGCAGTTTGCTGAAGGTGGTGGTATACCTACTCAGCATATAACTCAGCTATCCATGCATGCATAACTGTTGCAAATTTTGTTTATGGTGTGGATACCATCTAAAGCAGACTGCTGATGGGAATTTGATCATCGAGTTATCGAGTTAGAACCTTTTCTTTCTCTCTGGTAATTGTATAATTGATGTGAGTTGCCAGTTGTAAATTCATCTAGATAAGGTTAAACTTTTCTTGTTATCCAATATTTCAGTGAATGTTAAGCTCTCCTCCCAGGAACGCTTCATCGACAATCGGGCGTTCATCAGATCCAATCAAAGCCGTTCACATTTGTCTCTTCGTTGATTAAACAAATTTTATTCTATGATACGTCCTTGACTGCAATGCCATTATACTCAATGTTGAGACGTTCACGGACGATTGTTCTATGCTACTGTGTGAAGGTGTACCGAGGTTACCATTCAAATCACGTCTTCTCAGCACCCATCGTCTCTCCAGTAAACTGAGATTGGGTCCTGAAACAGAAATTTATTTCCATTCCTGATGTATCTTGGAGAAGACACCGGAGATTGCAGCTACAGTATCCTGCAGCTCATGAACCATCGTCAGAATCTGGAGAGGGGAGCTGGTAGGGCCTGGATAGTTTTGCTTGCAGGACCGAGCAGGATCAGGAGAGTGAAGCTAGCAAGGTCAAAAGAAAATAGCTTGCATGGGCTAGCAGAATCTAAAGAATCGGCTAGCTCCTGCTGGCACAATTAAATTGATAGTTGGACATAAACCAGAAGAGCGACGCTAGCAGAACCAGGAGAATATGGCTAGCGAGAGCTAATAGCATAAAATGAGTATAGATAGCAGAAGTCGGCTGTACCAGAAGAGTGAAGCTAGCAGGAGCTAGCAGGACCAGAAGAGTGAAGGTCCAAGACGAGGTCATGAAGAATAAGTGCCAAGCATAGGCAATCATCACCGCCTACGTGGCATTAGGGGTCCGTTCGTCTATGAAGATACATTTTGATGTGAGTCAATGTTACCAACAGAACGATGATTCGGTCGTGAAATTTAAGCTTAGCTTTTCATACGAAATCATTGTAATATAAGCATTTTGATGCAATGCCATCAATAGGGCGTCTCTAAATATGTCGCCCAAATGCTGGGATGTATGTCTTTCGTCGGTGTACTGTTTGACGTAACGGATAAAATAGAGTAGGTGGTCATGAGAGTCGTAACACCGTCTTCAACTGTACAAGCTGAGAGTTAACGTACGTGGAACGAAAACCCGAATATTATTATTATTTTTTCCATCACGCTTCATTGAAGAAAAAAACGAAAAGGGATTTTTTTTTTATAAACAGTAGGATTTAATAATGACGCTTTTTGAATCGATACGATGTGACTCTTTAACAACTTCTAAAAGTGACTCGCTCAACACCGATACATATATATATTCAATATTATTAACCAACTGTTCATGACTAAATATACTACACTCTCTTGAGATTCAAATTTTTGAAAACGTGACAATCTCACAAGAAAACGGTCTTTCACACATGTTGGCATGGAAGTGAAGGTGATCTGGTTCTGTCAAACAGGTCCGAATGCTTGAAACAATTAGAACATTGAAATGCAATGAAAGCCCACAACACATATAGGAATTAATATCCAAACTGACACCGACCAAACATTTTTATTTCATACAAAAAGTACTATTAAAAGTCGTTTCAACAAAGTTTCTAGTTATTTTTTCTGATGTACCAATCAAAACTCACGACTTTCTCGACAAACATATGGGATATTATATTCTTGGCTACGAATAACGCACATGCCTGTCAACATCGATTACCAACAATTGTCTATATAAGTAGTTTAAACAAAAATAAGTAGGAGCAATCCTGCTGCCAAAAAAAGGTTTTTTATCCGCTCCCAACACACTATACCCAACGACATACGCAACCTTCACATTTTTTTCCTAAAAGATTTAATTTATTGCACATATCCTCACTCTCTGTTTTAACGATTGACCCTCGTTCACCACATTAGGTTCTGTTTTTTTATTGCTGAATTATTCGCCTATAAATAGGAGTGACCTGTCGAAGTGTATACTTTCTGTCTTTTACGAAAATAAAATAGGAAAAAATCAATTGATACAAGCGACAGCAAACTGGGTGGTGGTATTTCTTTGGCAGCCATTTCAACAAAAATTGTGACTGGATGATGTAATTTATTTGGCAGCCATTTCAACAAAGGGACAGAATCATTGATCATAAACGCTTATGAACGAGCTGTATACACCCCAACAACTTAGATTTCTATCCAAAATAATATTTTTGTGCTTCGTTGTACCAACCAGTGCAATTTCCTTCAACTATATTGAATGTAACTGTAAAAGAAATTCTTCTTATGTTTCTTTTTCATATTTCCAGTTTCGGACTCTTTTCCAAAGTAGCGGACGAATGACACCCTAACTCGACGGGATTAACGATGGATAGCGAATGAAATAATACAACATGCATCGGTAACATCACACAGGAAAGGGGAAAGTGAGGTAAATGTGGCCAGACAATAACATTGACGACACAACTGCAAAGCAACGGAGTTGAAGCAACATGTGGGCGACTACATCAATTTAGTCGTTGTATAGACAGATAATATGGTTCTTATCACCATGGTAAGATGTAATTAAAATCAAGAATCAGCTATTGAGCAGCAGACTTTGAAGCGATACTTTCCAGGTCTGAGAAGAATGTTTAGTTGCTCTTTAGGAGCCCGAATTCGTCTTTCAAACTTGATAAAGCCATCACATTT
This sequence comes from Gammarus roeselii, assembly GCA_016164225.1. Classification (NCBI taxonomy): domain Eukaryota; kingdom Metazoa; phylum Arthropoda; class Malacostraca; order Amphipoda; family Gammaridae; genus Gammarus; species Gammarus roeselii. The sequence continues at coordinate 9,960 of SDVV010000797.1, forward strand.
TCTGATGACATAACTTGCATTGAGTTTAAGCAAGTTGTGGTAGGTCACCCATTGGTCACTAAATACCTAGTAAATTACGTTATTGAGGAGACTAATGTGAACTATGACAATACGTGTGGAACGATTTAGCAGTTTTTCAAATCGATGAATACCATGAATTTCAATATGAATCTATTGATTTCATGGGAGCTATTACCTGAGAAGAAATTGCGCCAAGAAAAAGTATGACAAGTCTGGTAGGACTATAATAACAAGAATTTTATTAAACTGTTATGTTACGATGAATGTAACTACCCCGAAACACATAGTCTGGGCCAGGAGAGCCGTTCGCAGTCAGTGTCACAAGCAGGGTCCGGCAGTAAAGCCGGTTAACTCCTGATGCATCATTGTGCCCGGGCCTCTTCCGTGCATCAAAATACCGTTTCTCAACGCTAGAAAGCTCATCAGGGCAGGGTTAAAACTCACCCTTCCAAGGCCATTCTCCACTCAAGCCTATCCATTGCACGTTTATTTTTTCTAAGTCCACGCTTATATTTCTCTTTCCGCACGCCTGCCTCACACCATCCATCCACCCAACTTTGATCTACCTCTAGTCCTCACTTTCGCCTTCATCACCCCTTTCACCAATCTTACATCATCCACCCTCACAATGTACCCGAACCATCTCAGATATATGAATCTACCTTGTCCTCATTCCATAACTGACCATCATCCACCCTCCGTCCTTCTGATTAATTTCATCTATTTAATTTCCATTCTAGCGGACAACTCTTGAGTCCCACACTTTCTCTTTAGCAGAGTTTTGTGCATGATAATGTCTGCTTATGCCCTCATACTTCTCAATAATTTCATTCCATAAACGTTCATCTTTCTTCTTTCTCTCGCCATCATTCTTATATGTAATCAATATCAGTCCTTTCATTTTTGCAGTCAACATTGCACATCATCCAACGATGTTTGCAAAGTATTCTTCGCACCCACCTTTTCCCCATTCCTGAACTCTATGCAGAGAAGCTGGCGTCCGTCAGTTCATGGGAAATGTTGCGTCTTTAGTTCAGAAGTGAATGTGGAAGCTCATATTTTACCGGCTGCTACAATTTTTGATATTATATCATGAAAGGTTACTACTGTGTACTAAATTGTCTGGGCGACACGTTACTGTTATTTGAATTAAAAGTTATCAACATATTTTCGAACAAATAAATGCTCATAGGTAAACATCTCTACCAGGCACTTCGAATGAAGCCTTACCATGATTGTTCTAGCGGATGACTCTGACGTCCCCTAGACTAGTGTTATTGACTCGTATCTATACGTTCTCGGCAACGCAGATTCTCGACATTAGGGAATAAGATGGTACGCTATTCGGATGACTCAAACATGTTAGGAATAAATGAAAAGAGCGCAATCACGAGGCTCTCACAGATTTCGTGGGAGTTGACGAATAAGGCTCGGTTTGCTCATAGAGGCATATTGCGGGCATGACCAAGACGATATTCGTCTCAGATTCTCAAAAAATGCTTCTCGAAATTAATTTCTTTGTTTAAATGATTTTGTACTAACAGAAAACCCTCGACTGGAAATTCACCACGTGACATTTTTTTTTGAATTGACGTTTGAAAGGCATATCATATTAGTGGCCAAATCTGCAACACAAAGGATCGGAGCCATGTCTCTAACTCGGAAAAAGTTTTGTGGCTAACCCTCTGCTCTGCATAGTTTTTTCTGCTATGTAATGCATTTATATGAGTAATGTTCACCTGTTTGAAGTACTATGACTGAATCAAATTTTTAATTTATTCATGTGTGTGTCAATGTTTTTTCTGCAGGAGATGTCTGGGTCATCGTCGCAATATCTGTGACTCTTGCATTATATATATTACAGATTCAATTATATTCTGTAAAACCATATCCTTTCTGGAAGCAGTTTTATTCTTGTTCGAAATTTCTGTCGTTTGTATCGTTGCATGAATGTGCTCTTGGTACAGTTCCATTGTAGAACTTCTCAGTTTTTTTCCGTCACCTATTATCACGATGGTTCTGTATTTAATGCTGACGGATTCAGCTCTTTCACATCAACCAATCTTTCCTTCACTTGATTATTTTATTTGCTTTCTCTCCCCTTTCCTTACTGAGGGGTTAGCTAACATGTCGCTGCTTGCTCTTCTCCTGTTTCGTCCTTCTCATTTAGAGAATAGCAAAATGAATGACCGTACTCCAGGCCCTGAGTAGGCATAGTTATTCATTGTGGGAACGATCGGCTTGCGACAACCCCAAATAATATTATTCCGAACGGTAATAACCTATAGCAGCTCTATGATGCAATTGTTTTTGTGATTGAAAACAATTGAAATTAGGTAACATAATTTTAATTTTCTTAAACAGTTTGTAATAACTCAATAATTAGTTTAAAATTTCCCAATATTGAACTACGCGAAATCTTCCCAGGTTCATGACTGATCAAGTCGTGAACATTATTCTTTCATTGGATTTGTGGTTTTCTCACAGTTGATAGACTTGTTGATGACCCAGTCACGAGTCTGATCCTCCGTGCAAAAGGAATTATTCAGGCCAAACCGTTTTAAGTTTCCTTACTTTCCTGCTGGCGCTGTCCCCGCGCATTTAAATTGGAAGACAAGGTCAATGACTTTCAAATTTGTTCAGAACAAAAATGGGCCAGCGAACGAACATTGTTGAAACAGATACATGTTGAATTGGAAGCGCTGGTGAGGGATTTGTTCACTATTTTCTTTTTAGTGTGGTGAGTGACCGATTAGGACAAAGCGGCACAGAAGCACATGATACTGATCGATCATTTGGTTTTCTGAACTCGTCAAATGATGAATAATTGTTATATTCGAAAATCCTCTTATGTGTTAAAAAACACACATATGTTGACTAACAGAAGTAGGCAGCAGCAGTATTACTCCTCTGGGCACTCGCAGTAATATTTCAATTCCCTCAGTAGTCGAATGTTCCATAAATTAAGAAATGTATATGTCAAGCATCATCACGAAATACATAAAATATAGTGAAAGATATTTTATTTAATGTACAGCGGACGACAACGACAGTCCCGTTGAAACACGCCTGCTGTGGTTCAGCAAATTGTGTCCCACGTGAAGCCTTGAAATGCAACATCAACGAACTAAATTGCTCTAGAAAGCATTCAGAGAACTCTAAGGCTTCAAAGACTCCAATCTGAAAACATGTCATTCTGTCTTTTCTTTCATCGAGTCTAGACAGGAAAGCAAGCAAAAGTTAGCAGTTTTCCTAGGAAAATTCGTCAAATTAGAATTTCGAAGAAAATAAATGATTAGGTCATACTTTTATTTTATTCCAGCAGTAATTATAGAAGAAAATCTCATAGACGATTTTCACCAAGGTAAAACAAATTGGGATTAGGAAATTGCCGGCTCCGAATTTTACGCGAACAAAAAAAAGTCAACCTTTGTGATTAGAAACGGTTTGAATAAACAGAATGATCAGGATTTTCAATTTGTTAATAATTTGAAACGAATCAACGATTTCACATTCGGATCAATTTTTACATATGCACATTGGTGTTCACATATACACATACACACTAGGGTAGAATCCTTACATACGAGGAATACTCAGTAGTCGCGTATTTGTATACCTGCGACGACTGCACGGTTAAATTTTTTCAATCTTTGATGTTTGTACTGCAGATTGGTTGCAGCTATCAATATTGGACTCTCGCGCACTCTTTGAGCACCCTACCTTGATTTTGCATGGCATCCCAATAAGTCATTTTTTTGCCTAGCCTGAGTGTTGCCAACCCCACATCTGTGGTTGGACTCGCCGAACGTGTGCTTTCTTATCATAATTTATAATAGTAATAGAAATCTGTTAGCTTTGCATGTAATGGATGGAGACATTTCAACATGTTTCTACATTTTTTAACAGTTATTGATCTTGATAGAATCTGTCAATCGTGTTTCGAAACTCTTCCCATCGGTTAGGGTTAAAGTTTGGTCCTCGTCATGCAGGAAAGATAAAAAAATGAAACCCTGCCCGAAGCTTTCCCCCACTCAGTTTAAGCACCTGTTTGGTCCCTTTCCTAAATGTTTTCCTGAACAATAATTGATGTCGCCGTCCAGCCTCACAGCCGGTGTTTGTCTTCCTTCGCCCCACGCTCGAGTAGACGCAGTTAGCAGGCGGGTGAGGGCAGTGGCCTGTTACCACACGAGGGGTGGAGGCTGGTGTGGACAGAATTACTGAGTGGAAAAAGTAAAGATCTCTTCCCATAAGACAGCCGTTTATGGTGTGGACAGAAGGACTGAGTGGAAAAAGTAAAGATCTCTTCCCATAAGACAGGCGTTTATGGAAACTTTCGAGAATATTAATATTAGGCGAAGTAAAACTATTTCTTTCGTTAAGCTCTTCATGAAATTTGATATATTCCTAATGGGAAAAATTCTGGTACACGGGAAGCCGCATGACCAAGTTTCAAACATGTACCCTGTATGAGGCTATAAGCGATGGCTCCAGTGACCTCACCATGCACCAGTAAAGCTTTTGGTGTGGTCACTTTTCCAGTTGAAGTTTTCTGCTGCTGTCGTATATCAGTACAGTAAATGGTTTACATCAACTTTCTGAAAGTGAAGATATATGCATAAAGATTTTGATGCATTAGTGATGTCATACGTATTTATTAAACGTCAGAGATGTTTCTATACTATTATGACACACCTCCTATTGTTTCAACTACTTCGATAGGCAACATGTAAAATTGTCTCAGGACCAAAACCCAAATATATATTATTATTGGTGGAGGGGGGGATTCCAAATATATACATCTAACCGCTGCATTTGTGTTTGTTCATATTGTATTTAAAAAATGCAGACAACCAATCGTACTTTAAAATAGATGATCGAAAAGGCGCCGCCAAGACGACCGGAGTAATATTTCACAGTGTGATTCGTACACTTTCAATAGTCAGAATAGTCAGGATTGGAATCAAATAAAAATATATATTATCGAGAAACGTATTTATCTTTCATTCATAGAAATATATCCCTACATAATGCCTAATCTACAAATTTTTCCGTAATCAGTGGTTGTATTTTATTGTGATTTTAGGTTTCGATAGAATGTTGTTTTGTTTTCTGTTGTTGCAAGTTCATGCATAATTTCGTAATATAAAACTCGAAATATGAGAATTCAAATGAGCCTAATCCTCCTTTACCTGGGACGTGGGTCTTCATCCTCTTTTGTTTCAGCGAATAAGTTCATTATTTCATCTGAAATATGCAAAAGTATTCTGTAATTTCCGTCGAAATTAACTCAGTAACCAAATTTGGAAATAAAATCCCCTGTTTCATTTGTTTTATTAATGATAACTCACCGTTTGCTGTCCGAAAGAAATATGCTAATGTAGATTCCTCAGAACTGTTCCCGCCAAAATTATCCAATAATAATCCGAAGTTCTAAATTGCCTACGGAACAAAACAAACACGCGGACAAGACGCTTATACATTTGGAAGAGGCGCTGGAACGCATGAACGGAACGCTTGAACAAGTGGACGGGACGCATGAACGCATAGACGGGACGCTCGCACACATGGACGTAACGCTTGAACACTTAGATGGGACACTGGAATCCGACATCCTGCATGAAACAGAAGCAGTAACGATAATTTCGCAGAAAAATAGTTCGTCTGCTTTGGTTAGGGAAATTCTGAGATTTTTTGGTTTATATATGGTAATATAATGAAGACCTTCACTCGGATATGGGAAATAACTATCGTTTGAAGGTTATAACTCCCCATTTGATATAAATCCAGATTTATCGTGTTCAATTTATTCGTTTATTTATTTATACCTTAGGGGATTCATATGTAAGGGTTATTACGAATGCGCGAAATAAAATTATTATCACCGTTTTGAACTGAATATTATTAATAGGATAATAATAACAGGAGGCAAAATCTAATAATTCTATTATTTTTAGTGACGAATTGGTCATTTATTTCTAATAAAATTATTTGAAAGTTTCTGAATTCCGATACAAAAAACAAGTATTCAGATTGTAACGTTAAACAACAGGATTAATCGATGATTTCGCAGATTGAAAAGGATCTGTAGCAATGTCATGATATTTTTACATTTTTTTATGTGAACGAAAACAAGATAGCAAATAACTTGATAAAATCAATATTGGCAAAACAATGACTCAGCTCGCAATCCAAATGTGAATAAACACTACGGTTGGCAGACTCAAAATTCGACAGATACGGAATTGAACCCTCAAGTTTCGATGTTAATGTATAAATTGCAGTTTCGTTTAATATCTATCAATGTCCATATAAATTTAGTAACCTGAAGATTCAGATAACTGAACTGTTCGGGCAATGAACTCTTCGTTACATTACCAACATTTGCATTGTCATCAAAAATCGGTATCTCTGTTCTATGTTAAACAAAATATTCATGTGTTAACGATCGCGGGATAAAGAAAACAATGTCTGAAGGTAAACATTAAATCGTATGAAGATGCCCATCAATTTTAATTCAACATTGTCCATTGTGGATCTACTTTTGATATTAATTGTTATTGTCGTCTCCGCTAAAACTCGACGGCAGCGCATTTACGTGGATGATATACCTTTCCGTAAATGGGTATTCTCTTTAAATAAAAGTCATTAGATCCCAATACACTAATATGAGGGATCCATTATTACTAGAAGAAACTAAACACAGCTCTGAAGATTCCGGTCTTCCAACATTACACGAAATATGAGATATTTCCAAATTAATGATAAACCTTCACTCAATTTTGCATAATGAGACGCTCCTCAAGTCAACATTTATTTACTCCAAAGAACTCATATCAGCCAACTGGCCATCTGTACTGGGAGTATATTTACCGAATATTAATTGAAGGTGAAGGCATCTGAACAAATTTTGTAACACGGAGTTATCATCATATGTGGTGTCTGCTTCTTGTCCTAATATACAATGTATACTAAAAACTGTAAATACATTATCGACTGAGAATTCTTTTGTAAAATTCGTTTGAAAATCTACTCGATTATCCGATTTACAGAGTGAAATGCCATGTACCTGATAAGATGTTTGATGGGATTATTTTAAGAAAAATCCGTTGCAAACGATACATACCATGACCACGATGTTGGTCTTCCGCGGCGGTCCGAAGGAATTACTCTGGAATAGATTATGTGAAAACGTTACTAATCTTATTATTTTTTACTAAGTCAATCGAAGAGATTATAGCCGTTGTGGGTGGTGATGCACTTCTACTGGTTTTGAGAGCAAGAAATTATGGTGTTATTACTAAAGAAGAGATGCACAAGCGGTAGAGGTGTTGGAAGCTTGAAAACCCAGGGTTTGGACACGTTGCGATCGAGTGTCTAATTAAAGGTGGAGCAACGACAGGCAAATTGTTGATGAGGCTGCTAAATATATGTTCGGTGTCGGACATGATGCTGATTGAGTGATTGATGAGGCTATTAAATATGTGTTCTGAGTCGGGCATGATGCAGATTGAGTGATTGATGAGGCTGCTACATATATGTTCGGTGTCGGACATGATGCTGATTGAGTTATTGATGAGGCTGTTACATATGTGTTCGGTATCAAACATGATGCTGATTGAGTGATTGATGAGGCTGCTAAATATGTGTTCGGTGTCGGACATGATGCTGATTCAGTGATTGATGAGGCTGCTAAATATGTGTTCTGTGTCGGACATGATGCTGATCGAGTGATCGAGGAGGCTGTTAAATATGTGCTCTGTGTCGGACATGATGGTGATTGAGTGATTGATGAGGCTGCTAAATATGTGTTCTGTGTCGGACATGATGCTGATTGAGTGATTGAAGGGGCTGCTAAATAAGTTTTCGGTGTCGGACATGATGCTGATTGAGCGATTGATGAGGCTGCTATATGTGTTGTTAGGTGTCGGACATGATGCTGATTGAGTGATTGATGAGGCGGCTAAATATGTGTTCGATGACAGGCATGATGCTGATTGAGTGATTGATGAGGCTGCTAAAAATGTCTTCTGTGTCGGACATGATGCTGATTGAGTGATTGATGAGGCTGCTAAATATGTGTTCTGTGTCAAACATGATGATGATTGAGCGATTGATGAGGCTGCTAAATATGTGTTTGGTATCGGAATTGATGCTGATTGAGTGATTGATGAGGCTGCTAAAAATGTCTTCTGTGTCGGACATGATGCTGATTGAGTGATTGATGAGGCTGCTAAATATGTGTTCTGTGTCAAACATGATGATGATTGAGCGATTGATGAGGCTGCTAAATATGTGTTTGGTATCGGAATTGATGCTGATTGAGTGATTGATGAGGCTGCTAAAAATGTCTTCTGTGTCGGACATGATGCTGATTGAGTGATTGATGAGGCTGCTAAATATGTGTTCTGTGTCAAACATGATGATGATTGAGCGATTGATGAGGCTGCTAAACATGTGTTTGGTATCGGAATTGATGCTGATTGAGTGATTGATGAGGCTGTTAAATATGTGTTCGGTGTCGGACATGATGCTGATTGAGTGATTGATGAGGTTGCAAAATATGTGTTCGGTGTCGGACATGATGCTGATTGAGTGATTGATGAGGTTGCTAAATATGTGTTCGGTGTCGGACATGATGCTGATTGAGTGATTGATGAGGCTGCCAAATATGTGTTCGGTGTCGGACATGATGTTGATTGAGTGATTGATGAGGCTGCAAAATATGTGTTCTGTGTCGGACATGATGGTGAGTGAGTGATTGATGAGGCTGCTAAATATGTGTTCGGTTTCGGACATGATGCTGATTGAGTGATTGATGAGGCGGATAAATATATGTTCGGTGTCGGACATAATGCTGATTGAGTGATTTATGAGGCTGTTACATTAGTGTTCGGTGTCGGACATGATGCTAATTGGGTGATTGATGAGGCTGCTAAATATGTGTTCGGTGTCGGACATGATGCTGATTGAGTGATTGATGAGGCGGCTAAATATATGTTCGGTGTCGGACATAATGCTGATTGAGTGATTTATGAGGCTGTTACATAAGTGTTCGGTGTCAGACATGATGCTAATTGGGTGATTGATGAGGCTGCTGAATATATGTTCGGTGTCGGACATGATGCTGATTGAGTGATTAATGAGGCTACTAAATATGTGTTCGGTGTCGAGCATGATGCTGATTGAGTGATTGATGAGGCTGCTAAATATGTGTTCGGTGTCGAACATGATGCTGATTGAGTGATTGATTGATGAGGACAAGTTTTACGGGAGAGTGCTAATCAAGAGAATTAGAGATTGTCCAGATAGGGCGATTGGCAAGGACAGTGTAGTTTTAGGGGGGAATTCATTGATATTCGGCCTTGCGTCTAGATCTGACATTAATGATCTATCAAAAGTGTCCCCTCAATTGCTTTTAATACTTTTTTTGCCGAAAAACTAGCGGCCATAATGGAATGAACAACTTACAAAATAGCTTTGGTAATTGTGGATAAAACCATCATGATTGTATTATCACATCGGTTAAATGATTTCATTCCTGAAGCTAGAGATCGTATTGATAACACTGAAGTTGAAATTGGTCGATATCTGTACAGCTAATCTTTTATATAGCTACTTATTAAACTCCTATACTTTCATAGCAGCTAACTATTCTGTGAAATCGCCTTTGATATGCTGAACACACCAACCGACGAAAACAATTCAGACTACTTTCATCGTCCGTTATTTCAAGCAACAAATGTTTGTATAGCTTCCGCCGTAGCCGCTACTGCCATAAGTGCAAATCGACGAATGCGCTAATTCATTCATTAGATCACTACTGAAGAGCTGAAACATTTTTGAAATAATGAAATGTATCCAGTAAAGTCCACTGCCTGAAGCAACACTCGTAGACGGTACTAAAGTTAGGCGTCAACAAAGTGGGCGCCAAGCTAATGTGGCTCTTAAGAAGTGAGTCGCCTGTCGAAGAGTGATGGAAATATACGAGCGCCAGAGCTAACAAACATTAAAACAGTTGTAAGTGAGCCACGTGGCTGTATATCGCTGTGAGCGTTAAAACATTTCCACTAAACGAATGAGCTGCATCGACTGTACCAATTACCAGCCGGTAGCGTATGAACAGTCGTACGCTATTGATGTGCTCTTTACGTATGGTAGCTAAAGTATTTTTAGATACAGAGGAGGTCACCTGCTAAAATAAGGTCTAGTGATGGCCTGAAATTCACTACTCATATTGAGGCCATGTTTCGAGAGGTGTCTTTAAAGAGGAGCAGAATCTTCAGCCTTGAGTTCCTGCATCTGGACTTACTGCGATGTGGTCTGTGGGTCTGTGGAAGCACAGAAAATGCTCCCCTAAATTTTTTTTTTATATCGGCGGGGCCAAATCATCAGAATTGTCAGAAGATAAAAAAATTCTACCCGAAACACACCTGTTATTCTATAAGACACAAATCAACATGTTCAGTGATCTTCATACGTATCAATCGGATCTATAATCAACCAAAAGAAATGCACATAATGAACTTGTTGGTACCGACCATGGCTTTTCCGCTAGGAGTGTGCCAGATTTTATCCCGCAGTTTTTGATGATAAGCCTTCACTCATCGCGCAGTGTCATATTCGGCTCGGAATGACTCGAACAATTCACCGATTCACGTCAAAAACTGTAGAGTCATAAGTCGATTGAAGAAATTGGTGTGAGAGTATAATCATTCATATATTACTCAAGATGAATTATTCCGTAGATATTTTTATATATATGTAACTCCAGTTCAGATGCTATAGCATCACCAAAACTGCGCTTAATCTTGAACTATATTGGAATTTGAACCTGCCATTCTACCATTGATAGCGAGACACTTCTCTTGACACATTGTGTTTTATTCGTTCTATAGTAAAATATTTAATTTCGACTTATGATTAAATGAAGAAGTATGTTTCGCCCGACCAGCTCACCGAACATAATAAAGGGCTTGTAGTATATGGCTCTACCACGATTAATGTCAATAAATGAGTTTGAGTAGGTACAGATTTTCAGTTTTTATTTTACACATTACAGCAGTCCAGATAATTGTTAATAAATCAAATTATATAAGTCAACCTCCATAACATAGCACTTTCTATCGATTTTTTGAAAGAAACACGAATATACAAATAATCCATGCCTGCAAAGTCAGAAGGAATATAATTTTTTCGGGTTACGGGGAGGTCATGGGAGTAACCCACGCATGGATTAGATCATAATGCAGATACATATTTAATTGTGTTCATCTCAACAAAATTCCATGATTGAGCTCGACAGTATAAAATACACGTGATAATACGTCATATTGAAACATTTTTAAACTACTTTAATCACAGAGATAGTGAAATCTTCCCCGTAAATACCGTAGACTTCATCTGACATCTCCCGGCGCCTAGCCAGGTTGACAGCGATGGAAGACTATGATATTTCAAACGAAGATTTCGCGTACCTAGAAATCGAAATGGATTAACATGGTTTCATTATGCAGTAGAATTACGTGTATTTTATACAGTAGAGCACAATCATGGATGATGGTGAGTCATCGATGGATGAACAGATTGTCAAGATAATTTTGTAAATGGCAAGTAGCGCAAGCGATCCATGTAAATTTTCAACCGCTTAGTCAGAAGTGATCTTAGTTAGAAGGAATAATAAATGAAGATCGTCAGTGTTGTTCGTAATAATTCATGCGAAATTTTAATTGGTTTTATTAAAATCAGACGGCTAATCAAAAAGCAATTGATAACAGCTGGACGCTATTACTTCAAGATAACTTTTTTCAGATCAATCTCTGTTAGTTTTCTCTGGCTGACGTAAAAGTTTCCAGACTAACATTAAGCAGCTGTATCAATCAAATATTTTTACAAAGTATTTTTTTTAATCAAGAAACCAATTTGATTTGTAAATTTATGCGGACATACGTTTCAACCTCAAAGGTTGCATAACGTTCCATCAAATTTTGATTGGAGTCGCTTTGGATTAACAATGCCGTTTTTCTTTTTAAACAAAGTACCCATTCAAACTTCAGATGACCAGTGACTCCAATTCGAACAGGTTAGCTGATAGGTTCACGGTGGGAAAGCTGGTTTTCTGGAGCATAGAATTGGTTGGTTGCATCAGCTGAATCCTAACTATTTTAAATACAAGAAGATCGTTTCAAATTCCACCAGAGCAAAACGAGGACCTCTAACCCAGCGCTATTGAAATATAGCTATCATATGAGTCTGTCGGCAACCGTGCTGTTGAATTAAAGGCGTGGGCTAATTGATGATGTTGCTATTTGTCACTTCGACGTAGGAAGAGATAAATGGCATTCTCCATGAACGCTATTGTAAGCAACGGACGCAGGTTCACTGGTACTGCAATATCATGTTGTCAACAGGCAAGGTGGTCTCAATTTTTTTCGTTACTAAGTATTCCTCTCTGTGCAAAGGGAACAAACTACAACAATACTAACAACTAACAAGGAGAGCAATTATTTATGTCACCAAATCTGTTGCAGAAGCAGGTTTCTATAAACAATAATTCTTACTGCACAACATCTAATTATCAACAGGAGTCTCTTTTGGACAACTTCCGAATACCAGCCAATCAGGAGTAAACTAACATATGGGCGTTTACTCCCCACTGCAAGTTGTCGTAGGCGGCCCTCAGTCCAGCAAACGGTTACAGCTGATCTCCAGAATACCGCAACAGTCCAATGAATCCTTTGCAACATTCTTGCAAAGCATTTCTTGTCATTCCATTCACTACAGCTGAATTTAGGCTCACAATAAAGAGAAGGCCTTTAATAGAACAAGCCCTGTTGTTGCATGTACAGTGCATATCAAATACTTTGAAAACTAATGGTGGTTTTTCCGATAGTCATGACAAAATAAACTGGTCGGGCCGTCACTAGGAGCACACAATATTTATACTCAAATGTGATGACCCTTATCCGTAAACTAGTTGCCAGTACATTATACACCGGTAAAAATCCCGATAACAAAATTAACCATTGACCAAATTTTGGCAGTCGTTTTCCGTTTAACGATGAAACCAGCTTTGCAACGTATATTTCACGGATATTTCAAGTTTCCATCGTTCCATCCATTGACAATAACGTTGAATGAATTTTCCTCTGTAAAATAATGGGGGATTTTCCACGTGATTTTTTTCATTTCATAAGATCAAAGACCACACGAATCGCTACCATGTCTTATTCTGCAGCAGTACTTAAACGTGTTTTTTGTGTGTACGTTTTAAATCAAAAATATATTTATTTATGTCAAAGGGAATGTAGAACTGCGCTTAATCTGACGTGGTAATATGCATTTATGAAATAATCTAGGTTGTGTAATCAATCCCAACATTCGTGAAAAAGGACTCTTCAATAATGGAACAAAAAGCAAACTACGTGCATTCATTTGTACATGGCAGACATTCCTGTTACAAATATTCTCATGAACACCTATTTTGGATTTTTATCTATTTGAGAAACAAGTCTGAGAAATCAATATCGGTGAATAGTTTTAGTAATTATGAACAGGTAAAACAATCTTACGCATGATTAAGTCTTTTTATTTGCATTACCGCGCCTCAATCCAAGTTACACGATGGACGGCAAGTGCGCAGAATGTATACATTATCAAACAATTACGCAATATCAACCGAATGCGCCGACTTTACCATATGCGAGGTGGCTTTACATTATCAAACAATAACGCATTATCAACCGAATGCGCCAAATTCACTATAGGCGAGGTAGCTTGATGGCAGAGATCATTTGTCACTATAAGAAGAATGAGCGAATGAGACATGATTTGCTGGAAAAAAATTAGATACTCTACGAAGCGTGCATCGTAACTTCTGTCAGAATTAAACGTTGTTTCTTCCGATTAAAGTACAAGCTCTGCAACGTGATGTCGTTCTGAAATGAAAACAGGATTCTTTGTAAAAAAATCGTCACTCGCCGACGTTCAAAAAATACATTTATAAAAAACTTGTTATGGTATTTCTTAATTGGGAAAAGTGCTAGTACAACACGTCTCTGGTCCTGTATCACCCTGCAGGAGTCCCTTCACCGTCCTGGGTGTGCGAATGGAAAATGAAAGAACAATACCAGGAAGATGCTTGGATTTAAGAAGGCTGGAGGCAGACTCGGCCTAGGAACATGTAACATGTTCCTGGTCTCCGTGTTGTGTTGCGGGTTTGTTATGCTGTTCTCCATGGATGATAACAAAGAGAGTGCTGCCCTTGGTGTTAAAAGCTGGCTACTCACTAGTTACAATGTACAATAATTGAACCAAGGAGAACTCATTTGATGAGCACTCTTTCCATATTCCGCTCAGTAATATATAATCAAATTGTCATATCATATATCAAAGAGGAACAACTGTTTTTTTTTCAGATTAAAAAGTCCAGTTTGATTTCACATCCAAATCATCATATGCTGTGCATAATATATTGGCCAGTGTGCTTCGTTAAACTCAAATGCTACATGTGCTTCATGTTATACTGCCGTATAAATATTCAATCTGAAATATTCATTACCTTCTTCCAATAGATTTCTGTCATCATACAGGCCTGCAGATGAGTTACAAACCTATTGAATTTTGAAATTGACCAAAATTAACCTCTTCATACAGTACATAAACATTTGAGGTAACAATTTCCTCGACAGACAATAGCTTCATCTCGATGTTGCATGATAAAAGTATCTATAGTCTGATATTTCTGGCTCTCAGCACCCTCAGCGAACTGAAATGGTATGACGTGGAATCCGCTCACACACGCAGCTTCTTCAAGATGGATTGGCGCCTATTAGAATTAGTTAAAACAAATTAGAAAGATAAGTCTATTTTTTTCACATAGCTTCATCCTTAATCTGACCTTACATGCTTAATATATATTTTTTTGGAAAAGAGTATATTCCTAAAGAAAAGTAAGGCGTATGCACAAAACTTCATCCCCTAATGTGAACAGTAAAGTGGTAAACCGGGGGAGACTACAAGAGCTAACTTTAGACCGTTCATACAGCCAGTCTTGCAAACAGATCTAACCGCTCTTAACCCTGCCTTGGTACACGTCAGATAATCTCGGATAAATCAGTAGTCCTGCGAACACACGGCATCTTTGAAAAATGTGTCATGAAACTTGCCTTTTTCCTGGCCTAGTATCTCAACAAATTTTGGTCATTCGCTTTTTCCTGATTTTGACTATAAACGAAAACTAATAAGTAGGATATCCAAGACTCTGTTTTCGTTTTCGACTTTTCTTCGCTACCGGTGTATACCAGCCAAGCCCCTAGAACAGTGCATCGTTCTATTCCATGCGTTCGTCGGATGCCTCCATCTGGTCCTGTTGTCGGCATGTCTCTCAGCCGCCATATTCTTCCCATCAAATAACGGGTGGAAAGCTACAGTCGACCAGCTAATATTTGCCTTAGATCAATAGCCAGAGGCAATGATTGAATTTTATCTCGAGAATGCCCTTCGTGTATTAAATTTTATTTTAAAGTTGCCAAAGAAAGTGAGAGGCTCACGAAAAAAGACCTGAGCTCCAATGCATCGGTCTCTCATGTGGGGCACTTTTTTTTGTCAATATATACTAACAGAAAACTCATTATTGGGCAGATAAAATGCAATCAAATACATCTACCAGAATTTATATACACATATTTGGGGAAACTCTCTACCGGAGGCGAGGGGCTGAGTGCCTCATGTTTTCGTTTATGACCTCAAGCTAATGGAAAGATCTACAAGAAAATGCCACTGGACTGTAGGTGGAGACTCGTGCTTTTGTGGAATAGAAAGCGACAGGCAGATTGGTAGTCGCTTTATCGTCTTGCATTCTAACAATTTATGAATAATATTGTTAAACACACAATAATGAATGCACACAAAGAAGACATTGCTGCATCAACATTATACGTTTTTTAATGATTATATTTGTGAAGTTCAATTATAACAACCTCACCAACTCAGAGCTAACAAAACTTGCATTGCAAAATGTGGCAAACAAAAACGGGTCATTTGCTAGAAGTCGCTGCCCCTCAGACATTGGGTGATGTGAGACTTATAGTGAATTTATTTACATTTAAATTCAGACGTTCAAGTTGATAAACAATATTATCCATAATGTTTATCGATGAAACAATATGTTGGCTTGAGAAGATTCTGAACTTAGAAAGGTATATATATATTTGACGAACTTTCTTATAACTACGCTTTCTAATTACAGATACAGATACAGACACTAGGCCGAATTTCTCAGAAGAAGAGGGTGGCCAACTGCAAGGTCCATCTCACACTCCCATCATACACTCACACTCACACAACTTAGCTCTTTTGCGCTAAAAGGTCCGGCCGGGATACCCAGCAACACACCCTCCGGGTCATGAGTGTAGTCCGAGGTCCGTGTCGGCAGCAGGGCTCGACCGAATGACTGATTCATCCCTGCTGTGTCATGATGACCGGGCAGCCCTCAGCCCACGACCATCCTGTCTAATCAATACAGTTAAACAAGATATATGGTTTCAGATTTGTATGTAAAACCAATTTAAGTGGATGAATTAAATCTTGCAGATAATTTGTTTTGTGATGGATTATAATCGTGCCGAGTGCAGCAGATGCTGCATGTTTGATGAATAGTTTAATTCATTAGTCTTGCAAATACCTTGTTCTGTGTTAGTTTATAATCGTGCCGAGTGCAGCAGATGCTGCATGTCTGATGAATAGTTTAATTCATTAGTCTTGCAAATACCTTGCTCTGTGTTAGTTTATAACCGTGCCGAGTGCAGCAGATGCTGCATATCTGATGAATCGTTTAATTCATTAGTTTTGCAAATACCTTGCTCTGTGTAAGTTTTTAATCGTGCCTAGTGCACCAGATGCTGCATGTCTGATGAATCGTTTAATTCATTAGTTTTGCAAATACCTTGCTCTGTGTTATTTTATAATCGTGCCTGGTGCAGCAGATGCTGCATGTTTGATGAATCATTATTTCATTGATCTTCATTTCCCGGATCACACTTCCTTAAACCATCATTGCGCATTTTATGTAGACAGATGTTGACTGGTCAAGTACTGAACACCTTTAATGAGCGTGTCTGGAGGCACGCTCTCTGATTGCACACCTGCGGATGGCCCACATACTTCAAGTGGCATGGCACAGTACTGTGAAATCACCCAGAATGCACGTCTTCATGCGACGGGTCCCCGAAACCACACTCAGTGAACAACCTTAAAGTCAAGTTATCATAAACATTAGTGTGCGATGGTTTTCAATGCGCACGCCCAAATTCTGAGATTTTCTTTGTGTATTTGTTACAATATAGAAACCCCTGAAGGTAATGTCGGATATATACATTAGTTAAAGGGAAAACTCTTTTCATTTGCAGCCAGTATATTCAAAGTAAATTTTTTGAAATCACCCTAAAAACCATCAATTTAGTGTCTGAACACGAACAAAATCCTGAAGATGGTGACAGCATCAAACTGATTCTGGAGTTTTTTGATTTTGAAATTTTTAGAAGTATGATAACAAATAAAATGTGTTATAAACAAGCATGTTCTGAGTATACTTGGAAGAAAAGATTGTCAAATGCACTGTGACCCTTGACTGATAATATTCTAGAATGTACTAAATACCAGTAGGAGTGGTGTTTCTCTTACGTGTCCGTCATTATGAGTTATTTATCGGAAATGAAAGGTTCCCGTAAAACATTAATAACAATATTATTTTTTATCTCCATCCGCTTCCAGGATATTTGCCATTCATTGAGCTAATGAAGTATTCATATTTAATAATAACATTTGTTTGATGCAGTTATTACACGACAAGTGTTGCTGATTGCAACGCAAGCTGGCAGATTGCACAGAGCGGCAGCTTCTTATGATGAAATAAACTAAACAGGACAGCTAACATTCAAAGGATTTTTTTTTCTGTGGTGATGCAAATGAATGCGGCCTGCAGTAATCACATGACAATTAGTTAATTACTTCCAGTGGTCGGTCGTTAGTTGATTGAGTTATAACAGTACACCTTACATAAGGGGTGGTATTGAGTTATGACAGTTCACCTTACATAAGGGGTGGTATTGAGTTATAACAGTACACCTTACATAAGGGGTGGTATTGAGTTATGACAGTACACCTTACATAAGGGGTGGTATTGAGTTATAACAGTACACCTTAAATAAGGGGTGGTATTGAGTTATAACAGGACACCTTACATAAGGGGTGGTATTGAGTTATAACAGTACACCTTACATAAGGGGTGGTATTGAGTTATGACTGTACACCTTACATAAGGGGTGGTATTGAGTTATGACAGTACACCTTACATAAGGGTTGGTATTGAGTTATGACAGTACACCTTACATAAGGGTTGGTATTGAGTTATGACTGTACACCTTACATAAGGGGTGGTATTGAGTTATGACAGTACACCTAACATAAGGGGTGGTATTGAGTTATGACAGTACACCTTACGTGAGGGGTGGTATTGAGTCATGACTGTACACCTTACATACGGGTTGGTATTCCATCTATTATGTCATGAAGACATTTACTACCTAATAATATCCAAATAAACCAACACTGGGCGATGATATACAAATTGTAATTGATTTAACAGAGACTGTAATCTGGCCTTTACTCTTCTGTTCATTTCGCAGTTACTGTACATCTGGTCTTTACTCTCTGCAACGCTTTGTTTGAATTTTGTTGACTAGCGAAGAAAATTTATCCAACGGATATAT
>SDVV010000798.1:0-28745 GCA_016164225.1 Gammarus roeselii
AACTGGGCTCTAAATAAATCATTGGAACATTAGCAGACATATAAATGCCACGCTTTTCAGAGCATCGTCGAAGGATATATACCATAATTGTAATTATATCATTCCTGCTTATATTCTATTTAATCGATCTACAAATAAGCTCGTACATATATAAACAAATCACGTGCAATGTGACATTCGATCATAATATGACTGCATATATATCAAACGAAAAGAAAACCATGACGAATAGCGTAGATATAAATGAAACAATCGCAAACAAATAACAATAAACTAATTAAATCTATGCCACTTGTAAATTGATCAACAGCGAACGACGTAGAAATGATACCAAGGTTGAAAAATAATCATGAACGTCTCCGGGAAGTGTGGGCTTTTTAATCTATAATGCTATATGTAAATTATTATGTAACTGTTGGATTTGTTATCAATAAAAAATAACCTTATAAATGTATGCTATCATTAACCCTAAACATTCCGCGGACTAGCATTGAAAATGCATATGTGCAACACGATATGCAATGGAATTGCAATACAGTATGCCCAGCTTCAAAATGCTAATACCTATATGTATACGTGTAAATATAAATATATAACCTAATTACTAACAAATTATCCGAAAGCTGACCTCCCGTCCGCCCCTTCCGTCCCCCCAGCCCGTTAGAAGACTAACACGCCAAACCAGTTCCGGTTGCGTCGCCCACTTTCCGCCGCTGACTCTAGAAAACACTTTTCAGCACCCTTTACACTACTGGTATCATTCATCCTGAGGCTGTCATCATGAATGACCTAAGCTACACTCCGTTTCCCTCGGAAATAAATTCCTAATAAAACTGCAGTAGTGAAGTAGCTAGATAACAAACTTTTTATCCCAAATGAAAGTTTTCAAACCAAAATGCCATGTTTACAACATCGATTTTTTTTACTGTTTTTCCTGATACGTAATCGTAAGCAATTTTTTCAATTTTAATTTCAGGCATTTTCTCGTTGATTTTGCCCTCTATTCACATGTGTGAACACGAGTTATTCGTACGCCATATTCAATAAACTAGTACAGCAATAAATTGTTCAACTTTGTTTACAGCAACAATTTTCAACAAATTAATGAAGCTGGACCAATGAAACAAATATTTTGTACTTCAACATAATTAAATTTATCAATAACATTGATTGCATCAACGTATTGTTTATTCCTACAATATAACATTCTTACCTTCAAGTAGCCGTCTTAGAGTGTTTTGTAAATAGCGTCACAAGTAACAGGTATGATGGTCGACAAGCTTTGTTTCAAACTCGTCTACAGAGCAATGGACCAAAACTATCACAGCTCGTTTTGTTCGACCCCTCCAAGCATTTGACAGTGTACAACATGACACCTTGATGAAAAAACTCTTGCATCTGAACATTCAAACCGTCTGGCTTGAAAGCTTTATCAGTAACCGGTCCCTATCTGTTATGATAAAGAGAGAAATGATCTCTTCTCTGAGACCTCTAAATTTTGGTGCCCCACAGGGAACGATTCTCGGACCTGTCCTTTCCTACTGTTTGCAAATGACATTAGGTTGGTAGTCCTGTTGACAACGCAAATATGACAATATATGCTGATGCTGTTCAATTACTGTTCATTCGCCGCGCAAATAAATTGGAGGAGCTGAAGAAAGATGCAGAAAGAGCGTTGACTTACATGCATAACTGGTATACTTCAAACGGGCCTAAAATTGCTGCAGATGAAACCAAGTGCACTATTTTGGGATCGGAAAGAAATACATTATGAGCTCCATACCATTTTGTTGTTAACTGTTCGAGCAAAAAAATCCCTCTGTACCTGTCAAAAGTCTGGAAGTTCTGCTCGATCCTATTATGACCTTCAAACACCATGTGGAAAAAATTCTTTCAATTGAATGAGACAATACCTCTATTATGAATCAAGGCTTTTCGTATCCGATGTTCTGATCTTTGGAGAAATGTAAGAAAACTTTACTCATTGATATCCGCTCTGCCTGAACTACGCCGCAAAGATTGCTCACGACAAAATATTACGAATAATGATCACGTGACGCCCCTACTAAACAAACTTGGCTGCTTAAATATAAATGAGCGACTAGATATTAATGAGGCTATTCGAGTTTATTAAGTCAGAACAAGTTGTCTTGTCCTTATGGAGTTGTATTCTCAAAACGTAGAGCAGACCACAATCGGTCAACGCGAAACGAAGTAACATTGCCATTGAAATCAGAAGAACAAATACTGGGGGCAAAGACGTTTTCAGTTTCTGGTTCCAAAAAATTCCACTATCGGTATACCAGCTGACGTTAAGAATTCCACCAATGCATTATCTTTTAGGAAAAAATGTTACCACTCTACTGCTCGCTTGTCGGCACATGTTGGCAGAATGAAATGACCTTCGAAGGTGGATAATATTAAAGCAGCCGTCACTCGTCGGCACATGCTGGCAGTATGGAATGATCTTCGAAGGTGGATAATATTAAAGCAGCCATCGCTCGTCGGCACATGCTGGCAGCATGAAATGACCTTCGAAGTGGGATAATATTAAAGCAGCCGTCACTCGTCGGCACATGCTGGCAGTATGAAATGATATTCGAAGGGGGATAATATTAAAGCAGCCGTCGCTCGTCGGCACATGCTGGCAGAATGAAATGATCTCCGAAAGTGGATAATATTATAGCAGCCGTCGCTCGTCGGCATATGCTGGCAAAATGAAATGACCTTCGAAAGTGGATAATTTTAAAGCAGCCGTCGCTCGTCGGCATATGCTGGCAGAATGAAATGACCTTCGAAAGTGTATAATGTTAAAGCAGCCGTCGCTCGTCGGCACATGCTGGCAGAATGAAATTACATTCGAAGGTGGATAATATTAAAGCAGTCGTCGCTCGTCGGCACATGCTGGCAGAATGAAATGACATTCGAAGGTGGATAATATTAAAGCAGCCGTCACTCGTCGGCACATGCTGGCAGAATGAAATGACCTTCGAAGGTGGATAATATTAAAAAAGCCAAAAAACTTCAGTGAGGGCACACCGGACCCTCACAACATGAGAAGGTCTAAACCAGAACCACCTACACCCTCGAATCCTTCGCATTGCGTCACATGACTGGGTGCTTCTCTGTGGCATCTATCAGCTGTCGCGAGATCATGTACCCACACAGCCACACTGCATCTGAATTTACTTTCTATTTTCAATACGTCTTGGAATGTAATCCATGCAAATCAGTATGGTATATATTCTAAGAAAGCAAACAGACCATTTTACGAGCGAAACAGCGCGTAGACTGAGTTTCCGCCAAGCCGCGCAGTATTTGAACTCACTTGTATATGGGTACTTTGACGGAAGGAAATTTGTGTAGATAAGTTAGGATCTCCCAGGATGACAGAACAAACCACATGACGTAATATTGCGCGTTTTACCAGATTTTTCTTTGTACCGGGGATAGGTGGACTTTCCGATTTTTCAACGAACGAGTCGGAAATAAACCTATTTTTCTCCTGGCAGACTTTCATCTTGAATGAAACTAAAAAATATATCTTGCCGAGTTATGCAAATAACAATTATTTGTGATTACCCGTATTTCAATGAATGAACCGAAAAAGAACTGTTCTTCTTATTTAAAACTGGTTGCATACCAGAATATACCGAGTATAACTAAAAAATCATATTTTGGTGTAATGCAAATTACGGTCTTTCACATAGACCCATACCCGTCCTGTATGGCCACACTCGCAATTGAGGTATATTGAACTATTTTCGGTATTCTTCCCTTCACGCCAAAGGAGCAGCTACTCGGTGTTGTGAATACAACATCTGCAATTAGTACTTGATCCTGCGACATCTGTACATTGAGCCTGTTTTTCTTGGTACTGCAATGTGTCTCTACCGGGTAGCGACATGTGAAACTCAGTCTGCCGACACTTCATCAGTCGATCGCGGCACATACTCTTCACGATGCGCAAACATTAGGTAATATTGATTCAAGCACACGTGGATATATATTATATATTTCAATCATTGTTATGTACGACTGGTAGATAGTGCAATTGTTGTTTTTTTGTCAATGGTGCGGTACTGACGCCGCTGTCTTTATCTATTTATCATAAGTCTGCGGGTTTTCACTCCGAGTTAGAATTACAACAAACTTTGCAGCTATGGGTAAGTCCAAAAGCAATGGTTATGCCTGTTGTCTAATTTCAGTCATGCCCGTATATTCCATTTTTCATCGGTTACTTGTAACGCATTTTTTGTGATGTAGCGCAGGATTTGTGATGTAGCGCAGGATTTGTGATGTAGTGCAGACTGCAAAAAGTGGCTACATCGGGACCATATGCATGAGTACCTCAGCCATTGGAGGGAACGTGATCATGCTCATTTGTTCCATAGAACGAGGAAGTCTTGGGTGTAACCAAAAACATTCCCTGATAAAGTCGACCCTGAATTTAATGTATATCAAATGTATAACTCCAAAAAGTTGTACCGCGAATTTAATGTGTATTATAGAAATGGGACGGACACGAACGTATTCACCTGTTCCATAAAACTAGCAAGTCTTATGCGTAACCAAATACATCCCGCTATACAATTGTACCATGGATTTAATGTGAAGTATAAAATGAGGAAAAACTTTGTGAAATAGCTGAATTCCACGAGGTATCTCATGAATAAACGTCTCTATTATTATTACTATTGTTGAAGGTAACGCTTAAGGATAGTTAATAGGTCCATCTCGTGAGTAAAATATCCACAACTCGTCTAAGATGAATCTATGAATTGAATTTCCTTAGGTTTATATATGCCATGACTTGTCAAACTCTGATCTAAACTAATTTAATTTCGCTGGGTTTTTTCATCTGAATTGGAGCTTTTTTACAACTCTGGTCTATATGTGTGGTGTTAATATAGTTGAACCGGCTTGCATTAGTCAAAATCAAATAGCAGCCCTGTTCATTCACACACGGCTGCGAAACATTCATTCCCAAAATCAGTCACCATTTATAAAACTGAGTTTGATGCCCGACTTGTTCACTTATTTTGAAATTCTAGAGAGGTTATAACATTGCAAGATCACGTACGGCTTTGCAAACTTGTTGACGTATGGCCACAAAATGTTCAGTATGAGGTTCGATTTTTACCTACTGTCAGCATATCTACAGACGTCATAGCAGCCACTCATTGGAGTGAGTCAGCTACAGACGTCATAGCAGCCACTCACTGGAGTGAGTCAGCTACAGACGTCATAGCAGCCACTCACTGGAGTGAGTCAGCTACAGACGTCATAGCAGCCACTCATTGGAGTGAGTCAGCTACAGACGTCATAGCAGCCACTCACTGGAGTGAGTCAGCTACAGACGTCATAGCAGCCACTCATTGGAGTGAGTCAGCTTCAGACGTTATAGCAGCCACTCACTGGAGTGAGTCAGCTGGAGCCAGTCGGGAGTAGATTAGCTAAACCTGTTTACGAGTCAGCGTTAGCTGTCATCATAATGAAGTGTCTCCTGTTCCCGTGCTCATTCCTGTACAGCCTATCAACCTTTTCCTTTGAATAGAAATCTAGATGATGTTCCTGAAAATTTAAGATCGCCATTATTTTGCGACTCAAAACTTGTGAGCATATTTATTTAGAAGATTCAGTTTGTAATGTTATTGTCGAGATGAAATTCAACCAATAACTATAATACAATAGTTATTATACCTCCGTATAGACAGTGCATCAATATTTTCCTCAGTGACGATTATTCCCGTCACTTTTCATAATTTCGGTTCATGACATCACGATTCAGCATCTTTACAACCCTAAAACAAAATTTCTTGGCAATATGCATCCAGAATGTTCAAAATAGTAGATGGTGCTTTCAATAACCAGAAACTTTGATGTGCAGAAAGTATTTTCCTCAAAATTGGTGCCAAAAAGATATTGACTCCAGTGCAGTAGGAAGCTTTGGCACTCTAATCTTATCTCTCGAAATCATATTCAACTAACACATTCCGTGAGTCAAACTTAGTATAGTATTTACGACGTTGAAATTATACACCATAACCGTTCCAATAGGGACACTACTGCATAATCTTGTGATATCCTCCTAAGTTTCCCGGACAGGCATCCGAGTTAATGGTCCCCTGCAACTCATAGTTATTATTTATCAAAGCGTTTCGGCGACAGGCGTAATGTGCTGGGGCATAAAACGGAAGCAGGACTGAGGTAAGGAATATAAAAGATCGGAACTAAGCGGCACAGCTGGGCTAGATGACTGCCGCGAGGCTGGACGTGAGCTCTCCTGATCCAGGCAGATGGGAAGCTGCAATTTGTTGGACAAACTATGTATGAAAGGTCATTTGTGCATAAAATCCAACAGATATTACAGATAGTTTTAATGGGAAACATATTTCAATTCACTTATAACTAAGGCCATGAGACGATCATACAGCTATGAAGAACTTTCTACATGCATACCTTTCAACAAAATATATGATGTCTTCTCTCAGTGCCGATGTGTGAACGCCAAGTAGATATATAAAATGCTCAGCTTGAAGTTGAAGCGAGTCAAAGACGAGGCGTGTTCTCGCCAAGTTACCTTATGCCAGGTGCAGCACAAACCGAAGTATTTCAGCGTACAGTGCTTCGTTGATGATGCGTTGAGTTGTCATGGGAAAGATCTAATTGTATATACAGAATAGTGTGAATAGTTGCATATTTATTCTGTCTGAATATTCATAGATTTTGTTCCATTGGACTAGATCGACTCTATGACAAAATTCATCCAAACACATCAAAATTTTAGGTGATAGAACAATAGCCCTCAACATTCATCGATCATAAATTATTTGCACTTTATTTACGTAAATAAGCTTTACACAGGATATTCAGAGAACAGAACACGTATACACAATTAATGCAGACAAAGAAAGCCTGTAAGAAAATATGAACAATCATGGCAACAAGTTTCTTCAAAGTTTCATGGTAGAATGACTGGAGGCATAGTTATAAAAAAAACACGTAAGGAGTGATAAGAAAATGCAACAACCAGTGATTCACATTTGTTCACAGAGTTTTAAGCCAAAATAATGAGAGGAGTCAAAGAAGGCAAGCATAGTGTCATGTATTTATGTTTGATAAATTAGCTCACTGTATGCTTTTGTAATGTCCCTGCGAGAACACGCCTCACTCACAAATTGCTTCAAGTTCAAGAAAAAGGTAAAACACTGGTCGAGATAACAATTATTCCGAAGGCCAACTGAGGTAAAGACTGACGAATGCGTTCGATGAAAACTGAGGAATGCTTACGGTGAGGAATTAGAACGCGTGCGGTGAGTCCTGAAGAACGCGTACGGTGAGAAATAAAGGACGCGAGCGTTGATAACTGATGGACGCGTGCGGTGAGTCCTGAAGAACGTGTGCGATGAGACCTAATGGACGAGAGCGTTGATTACTGATGGACGCGTGCGGGGAGTCCTGAAGAACGTGCGCGGTGACACCTACTGGACGAGAGCGATGATAACTGATGGACGCGTGCGGTGAGTCCTGAAGAACGTGCGCGGTAAGACCTAATGGACGCGAGCGTTAATAACTGATGGACGCGTGCGGTGAGTCCTGAAGAACGTGCGCGGTGAGACCTAATAGACGAGAGCGATGATAACTGATGGACGCGTGCGGTGAGTCCTGAAGAACGTGCGCGGTAAGACCTAATGGTAGCGAGCGTTGATAACTGATGGACGCGTGCGGTGAGTCCTGAAGAACGTGTGCGGTGAGACCTAATGGACGCGAGCGTTGATAACTGATGGACGCGTGCGGTGAGTCTTGAAGAACGTGTGCGGTGAGACCTAATGGACGAGTGCGATGATAACTGATGGACGCGTGCGGTGAGTCCTGAAGAACGTGTGCGGTGAGACCTAATGGACGAGAGCGTTGATAACAGGTGGACGCGTGCGGTTAGAACTAAGAGGCACGTGGGGTAATAACTGAGTATTGGGGGCGATGAAGCTGAGCAACAGATGCAGGTTGATGCATAAATAGCAATCATCACCATAAGCATTATAAGGTACGTGAAACAACTCCAGCGTAGTTTTTACCGAACAGAAATTGAACTGAAATGTAAAGAGAAAAAGTTGCATACCCTCCACGAAAACCTCAGTTGCACATCACCACCACTGCTGCGGCCACTGTCAAACCTGCGTGTTTCCGTTTGCAGTCTCCTTACCCATGCCTGCCATTTGATGCTCGATAACATAGCAGCTTTGTCCTGAAGATGGCGCTGTTTCTGTCGCTCCAGCCCAGAGCCCATTCCCATTGATGATAATTGCAAAAGTTCTGCAGTGACTTCGCTGAACTTTTCGACTTAAAAGTCTTTGGATACGATCTGGTAGCCCTTGAGTTGTGCGGCTGAGTGGAAAGGTTCGTTGTTTGTTTCAGATGCGAGAAGTTTTGTTATTTATTGAAGTAATGCTGATGAGTAAAAGTGTCGAGTGTCAGAAATTCTATGATATTGCTACTGAATCATTTAGATCATATTTGGTTAGTTTTGCAATTGATCTATGAATATTTCATCACACTATCGTCTTATCATACAAGAAACAAATAATATTTTAAAGGGCCCCTCTGCTCCCGAAAGGGTTAAATAGATATTTTGCCCCACATCTAACGTCTACCATTTAGCAATATGCTTTCATTGCTTTCAAATTAAGTAATTTGTAATTGTTGACATGCTTTGGCTCTTTCCCTTGGGTTATTACCCATCTTGATATTTTTTCCTCTACACATTGATTTATGGCAATCTCGCGACATTTTTTTCGCCTCGTGCAACGAAATGTTGATTTCACGCGCGTTGCCCATTCGATTGTTTAGTGTGAGAAATCACACCTTCTCTAGGAAAATTGACAAGCAATATAACCAAGTTTTCCGTTGATAAGAAAAACTCCAAGTTACCTTGGTGAAGCCAAACCAATGATTTGTTTTATCCATGTCTACGAACTTTTGACGCACCCCGTAAAGACAGCAGGAGACACGGGGATCCTCTGTTACAGTGTCGAGGCGCGTGTCGAGCACCTTGTAAAGACAGCAGGAGGCACGGGGATCCTCTGTTACAGTGTCCAGGCACGTGTCGAGCACCCCGTAAAGACAGCAGGAGAGACGGGGATCCTCTGTTACTGTGTCTGGGCACGTGTCGAGCACCCCGTAAAGACAGCAGGAGACACGGGGATGCTCTGTTACTGTGTCTAGGCACGTGTCGAGCACCCCGTAAAGACAGCAGGAGACACGGGGATGCTCTGTTACTGTGTCTGGGCACGTGTCGAGCACCCCGTAAAGACAGCAGGAGAGACGGGGATCCTCTGTTACTGAGTCTGGGCACGTGTCGAGCACCCCGTAAAGACAGCAGGAGAGACGGGGATCCTCTGTTACTGTGTCTGGGCACGTGTCGCAAGTCATTGTTGCCAGCGGTTATGCAGAGGAGAACTTGCCTATAGAGAATTTGCATGTCGGGCCGCAAGATGACAAGTCGGGTGAACTGGTGGGCGACCACGAATATATTTTTATTGGTGCCCTAAACAAGGCGGAACTTCATAAATGGTCTTAATCATCGTTCAAAAGACGCCAAGGAGAGGATTTTCGACTATTGTTAAACATTTATAAAATTCATTTTAATAACATGGCTATTAGAGTCCCTTAGCAGCGAGGTGCGCTCACCAGCACGGTCTCTTGGTTCATGTCACATTTACTACTCTAGTTTTCAAATGAATAATAACAGTAGGGTCTTAGATATGGTGTCTCCTTGACATCTTCTGAACGATAATTCAAACAACTGAAGACGTTCCGACTAGTTTTGTATCATCACTGTGAGTGAAAATCAGTTGGCACACACTCGCTCGCCAGGCAAAGTCGTTGTCTTCTGATCCGGCATGCAACAGCTCAATAGTAAACTCAGTTTATCTTGGTAGTGTGCAGTCGTGAAGTAAAGCTCTCTATCGCTTAGGTTGAACAAACTCAAGCTGGTTGCGCTGTACACTGGTTCGTTGCGAGTTCACTTACTCATGGAAGAAAAATGAACATCTAAATTACACTGATCGGCGTCCTCGCAGCAAGTGAGCCAAAAAGCGTTTAAGAAACGGCAAGAAAATTACAAAATGGATGCTGGCAATGCGCAAACCGGATGATACAATCGATGTCAACCCAGGGACGTAATATAATACGACCAGCATGGAAACGCAACAGTGAACATAGTAACTAACGAAGTGTTTTATGAAAACATAACTGTTGCAAACAAATTAGATTAGAATCGGCACCAAGTATTAACTTCAAATATCAATACTTCTTTTAGTATGAGAGAGTTGCTTGTAGTTTATATGGTGTAAATATATGGGATACCAAAATTATATTTAAAAAAATATTTTGGAGCTATCCAAACTTAAAATAAATTGTCAACTTGTGACATGTTCGTGCACCACGCACGAACACGTCAAAATGGTGGGTTCTCCAGGTGGCGTTAATGGTCGCCATCACAATATTTACAATGATTAGAGGATGTTGATTCTGTTTCGGATCACTGCGTTTGAGTGACGTCACAGAACTGATCAGGAAAGCATGACCAATTCCTTTGAAATTTCGTTCATGATTCCCGGTCACAAAAACTCCCTTATTCTAATTGCCAATTACTCATACTAATTTCCAACCTAAGCCCTACTCCTCACCTCCCTAACCCAGGGAAGCTGGCTCTATTTGGGAGTGCAGTTCCCATGGGTTACATAATCAGTGCAGTATTAAAATATATTCCTTAATATTGAGATCCGAAGTTCACAGAAATCTCTGTTAATAACCGAAAATTTCGGGCCATATCCGATGCTCATTAGCGATTAAACTGTGCAAAGAGAAGATATACGTTCAGTAAAAGATACTCTGAACACAATATTAAAGTAGAAGGTAAAAGTTTGCATGCATCAAAGATTAGTCATGTGCGGAGTAGCTCCTAGTAAAAGGCATGTGGGAGCCGCGCTCACCGAACCAACTCAAGTAGGCTTACAGAAACTAGGCAAAGCTAAAAATGTCTTGACTTGTAGTCGTTCTCAGATTTGAAAATAATTTATATGAATTGAGGCCTATTTTATCTCGTATTTTATTCTTTTCGTTTGTTCCACGTCATCAACGATGTTCTATGCGACGCTTTGAATGTTTAATCACAGCAATGGTAGACATTATCGAATAATTGCATCACTGTTGTAGTGCGCCGGATACATGACACTGCACTGTGTCTCCATTGAATCCACGTTCCACTGACACCATCAGGACATATTTTTCTTCCATGACGTAATTATGATCCAATGTAACTGTGACAGCCTCCTCCTGACGGACCATTCACAGTGACGTCAAACGCTAACTAGTCCGTTTAACGTTGCCGTGGTCTCATTGAGTCAACATCAGATACACGTACTATCATTTCTAACTCATCTTTTTTATATTTTTTCGTATAAAAGTAATAATGAGTTTGAGCAGATATAGCTACTTATCTTAACTATCGCCAATCATACGTTTTTTCATAATCCTGCGGGTGAAGTTATACAGTGCCGTGCGTTTGCCCTCTGAACTATTTTCCAAGTTTGTTGTACTATTCCGTACCCGCCTATACTACTTTCAAGGAACCCTTGTTGACTAATACTGGAGGCGTCTAAACAGCTTTCCAATAAAGTGGTTTACGGGCCAAAATAATTGCTCGATTGTTATTTAACACCTCATTGCATAGTGTTCAAGCCTCAAAACAACAACATTAAAATTACTGTTCAAAGTTGATATTAATTCAGTTTTCTTTTGTAGAAAGTCGTTTACCCGATGCAAACTCCCATAAGCCCGGAGGTTTATGAGAGAGTTATATGTCTAGCTTTGTTAGTGTTTGAAGGTTATAAGTCATAACATTGCAGTAATTCCCACATGACTCGGCCAATTCGTTTGTGACGCGGGTTAATTTTAGGTCATAAATTTAAGTAAATATTGCATATTAGTAGAACAGGTGTGTTCAACGAGGTGGCGGCATAGGCCATCAATGTTAGTAAACATTGCATATTAGTAGAACAGGTGTGTTCAACGAGGTGGCGGCATAGGCCATCAATGTTAGTAAACATTGCATATTAGTAGAACAGGTGTGTTCAACGAGGTGGCGGCATAGGCCATCAATGTTAGTGAACATTGCATATTAGTAGAACAGGTGTGTTCAACGAGGTGGCGGCATAGGCCATCAATGTTAGTGAACATTGCATATTAGTAGAACAGGTGTGTTCAACGAGGTGGCGGGAAATACAATGCGTCAAAAGGCATCCATTATTTTTCTGACGTGAAAAATATTTGTTCATCTTCCGCCGATAATTAATTGTTTTTCTCTGTTTATTGTGTATCGTAACCAAACCAGATCATATTTCACGTAGTAATTACTTTGTATTTGTTACAGTTAGTCAGTATAAACAGCTAATAGGGTGTATTGTTTATTTCGGTCAAGGTTTTAGGTGAATATTTGCGTTAGAAAATATTTTTTATAAGCCAATAGAGTCTCTCTTCTCAGTAAGATATTTAAAACAAGAACATTAGCAAAACAAATCAAGTTCTGCAGTTGTATTAGTCTTGAATAAAAACTTCAGACAGAGAAGAAACAGCGGCCCGCACGAAGATTCGAAGGGGAAATGCAGGCCAACGTTCTGGGGCTTGTACATAAAGGTGGCTGAGATAAACTGCTCAAAGCGATTTTTTTTCCGCTACTGCATTTCTTAAAAAACAAAGAAAACATTTTTTTTTGTATGAATGAAGATGTTATCTATGTGTAATCATGTATATTTAGCAGTGAGTGAATCACGTATCAGAATCATGTAAATGATATATTAAGAAAATCCCGAAGATTAAATCTAAGAAACGGGTCCGATTCAGCCAGCTCTGAGGTCTCATAACAGACTTTCATGGGAAGCTGAAGGCTACAGATTCGAGGCTACCTGACTAGTGTTCTGTTCAGCAAAAAAACTGTGGACCGTAAAAGAAGCTCAACTTGTTTCTTTCATTTCTTTTTAGAATTCCTTTATCTGAAATTGTTTGTAATGATTCTTGCAATTCCTGTGTTGCACTATCAACAAATATCTCTGCAGTGGGGTAAGTGAATGTTAGCTTTTTCATATTTATTTTCTGGATGCTTCGTATGGCCATAACAACACTAGTAATACAATACCAATTGACAGCACCAAGTCTGACTTATCTAACGTCGTCAAGATTGGCTTCCTGCACGTTTTTCCGTGCGCACTTATTCATTATTAGGTGCATCGGGATGATCAACACATGTTTTTTAGATGAGTGTAGCCTGTGATGAGAACCATTTGACTTGAAAGTTCAAGTTTCAGATGCGTAGAGACAGAGTATGTTTGATTTTAATTTTTCTTGTAAGTGGGTACTTCCAAGGATACATCTCGCGTCCTAGAGTATCTATGGTCAAACGGGTCAGAAGATATCCTCAGATTGTGCCCTCGAGTGAAGCTTTATCTTAATTCAAAACATGTTAATCTTATTCAAACATTGACCATTCGATAAAAAAAATGTGAGTAAAAGGTTATTTGCTAGTACATGTTTAGTAGCTAACCAAACCGATTTGTAGTGTTTTTTTTATCGACCAATCTCTTGTAGTTGTAAATTCAATGAATTATAAAACATGCTTCAATAATAATTACCTAACTTAGTTTGGTTTGCTGCCCAGATTGTAGGGGCCACTTAAGATGCAAAACAATTTTTTTAAACAAATATTGGGATTAGTTCAAGGCATGAACACTAACATTTTTGCTGGTAGGCTACCAATGTTTTGTTAAAATTATTTTTAATCTTGTAACAACCTGCCAGCTAACATCAAAAAAATGTCATGAAACCGATTAGATTCAGTTCTATGCTGATAAAAAATGCTATTCAAAGCAATTAGGCATTTTTTTTTAATCGGTCAAAAGTCAGTATATAAACGCTGACAAAAGTTCTCAACACAAGAGGCGGATAGATTAACGCTATCGAATGTGAGGCTAAGGGAAGTGCAATGCACAATTCTGACTAAGTGTCTGCCTGACCAAAATCCCCTCTAGAACAAGTTTACTGCTGCAGCTGCTCAGCCGTAACATATCGTTTGGATGTCATGACGACTGGGGTGTTCAGTTCTTCCGTACATTATCTATTCTTTGTCTTCGTGTTCGATCGATAAGCTGGTTTGATGCACAGTTCTTGCTTGTTTTCTTATGTAGAAGTGATAGCTCTTACTTGTGTTAATGGTATTCTACATAATAGGTTTTCGACTTTCGTTGATAACCGATTGTGATTTATTACATTGGAACTTCATGTCTCTGCTATGCGTGTACAATTCGTTTCTTGTCGGAGAAGTGTTTTGAATTCAAACCAAAGTCTCAATTATCATTATTGAATGCTTTAAAATAATTCACATATATTTTTACACATAACAGACGATGCTTGGAGTCATGATTTTCCGCTGTTATGACAATGTCCAGTTACTGCAAATTTAGTACTAATACACTGCCATCTCTAGATATATGTCAGTAAAGTATTGATTTGCATGATAATTTGGTTTATATCCAGACGTTCTGCTGAAGAAAATGCAAACGTCATCTCGCGGTCGACAACTTCATGACCCGCTCTTTGACCGAGTGCGAACTCCCCTGTGTGCGAGCAACTTCACCTTCACGATCGGCTACCCTGCCACAAGAAGACCCAGTTATCTCCGCATAGTTGTACTCACTCGAATTACCCTTATAAAAAAAAAGTTGTCTCAAATACGTCATATTCTCAGACCGTCGCAATGCAATCACGAAGCTCACAACTGCCTTATGCACACCCCGTTCTAGGTAATACACAGCATGACCTCTTTACAATGTCCGTGGCGGGTCAAATGGTCTAATTCTGCAGGGTCCCGGGTCACGTGGGGAATAATGGGAAATTAGCTCACAGATTCCCTTGCTAAACAAGGCGTCCACTAACGGGATTGGTTCTCGGAGGTGGATCGATATGTGGCAGCAGAGTGGTCAGAAATGCTTTCAGTCAAACCCTCAGTAGGAGAACGGGGAACACAGTTTTCCAACATGACAGACCAATTATTCATCAACCGTCTGCGCTCAGGACACACACGGATAACTCACAACCATCTAATGAACGTAGGCATGGGACCGTTAAACCGACCATGTCCTTGATGCAACTTATTGACGCTCCCAGACAAAAGTTCCTCAACGAAACAGTACAAAAAATAAAGTAGCGGTGCAGGTCGGAGGGTTATTCCACCACACAAGGTATATTGGTATATAATAAAAGAACACTGGAACCAAGATTTGTGTACAGATAACAACACAAAAATCCTTTTTTTTCAGTACGTGTTATCACTGTAAGCACCAGCGTGCATAGATACCACAATGAAAACTTTAAAAACAAATTAACTTCAACAAAGTTATTGTTTCCTCACACAATAAGTTGCAAAACTTTCAGAATCGATGCTGTTCGCTCTCTATAGGGAAACTTACAGACACACGTCAGAGATCCAGTGTAGGTGGACCCCATACATTATCTAATATTCTCTAGTGACTTGTAAATGCGAGATACTTATACAAAAATAAAGATTAAGCACGAACAGGTTTCATGTGGCAGATGATATTTTCAATACGGGAACAAAATTTACAACACGTCCATTATTCCCATTGATCGATGAACATGAAATATTATGTTTAGAGATTCTTAGAAATCCCAACCTTGTCATGATTTACTCTGCCGACGAAAACATGTGTCTTGGTAGATTTTTCCAATCTATTGCATAGTAACACGTAACAGCATAAATACAATTTCGTATAGGTATCGTGCTCATATAACGTGGGAAGAATGAACACTCTAGGTTCGAAAGTATTATCGTCGCTAGTGCAATAATTGATTAACAAAATCCTTCACATAGTGTAGTTCAAATATTGTAATGTTCACGGCCACATCTTATATCCCCTTCCAGGAAGTCGATGATGTTTGATAGCCCACTAATTCAGCAGAAAGGTCCATAAATTTCCGGCCTAAGTTAAGGATTTTTGTCTCAAAGTTCACAAGCTAAGCTCAGCCTGCTGATTTAGGTTCAGGGTTGAGGAGAGGGAGGACCAGTTGGGGAGACTTATTCCAGGCCTCGACCACACTTGTTTTGCGGGCAGCCTGCGCAGTGAACAGATGCTGTACGACAAGTATTTTTATACTGCAAAATGTTTATCAGTGGTTTTGAAAACATACGTTTAAATTAAATTTTTCACAATTCTCTCTGCAGTGTTCAAAAAGCTTCACTGTAGTATGGGAGTACATACTGAGACAGAAATTGTGGTCAGTGCGTCACGCATCGACGTTTGCATTCAATCGCCCAGGATATATTCTTGAAAGAATGGATTGCTCTCCAACTCTTTCTGAGAGCAGTGCTGAACGATGCGATATGCATTACATATGTTGCTATCAATAATGCAAATCGGTCGAAATTATACACACTATTGATACCACTACGAAAAATTAATTCGAACGTACATTGCAGAACACATAAACTATACAGATACAGACACAGACACTAGGCCGAAATCTCCCAACAAGGGGGTGGCTGACGGCAAGGCGCACCTCACACTCTCATACACTCACACTCGCACACCTTAGCTCGTATGCGCAGAAGTGTCCGGCCGGGGAACCCGCAACGCACCCACCGGGTCATGAGTGCGGTTCAAGGTCAGAGTCGGCAGCAGGGCCCGACAGCGTGACTGGTTTACCCCTGCCGCGTCATGATGGCCGGGCCCCCCCGCCCACAACCATCCCGTCTCTCAACGATATGCCTAGGGCGAGAAAGCACATCAGGGCAGCGTCAAAACTCATCCGTTCACTATCATTCTCCACTCATGCCTATCCAGTGCACGCTTTCTCGCTACCTTCACACTCACGTCTCTCCTTAAAACGCCTGCTTCACACCATCCATCCACTCAAACTTCGGTCTCCCTCTAGGCCTAAATTCACTCGCCTCTGTCTTTAACCCATTTTTAACCAACCTCCCTTCATCCATCCTCAACATCTGCCCGAACCATCGCAAAACACGCGAATCAACTCTGTCCTCTAACTTCTACACCATCCCCGTTCTGATGCGAACCACGTCGTTAGTGAACCTGTCTCTCAGCGACACTCCAGCCACGCTCTTCAAACATTTCATCTCAAAAACATTCAACCTCCTTCTCTCCTCGGCCCTCACCCCCGAGTCTCAGCTCCGTACAGCAAAGTTGGCTCAGCGACACCCTCATACAGCCCTCTCCTTGCTTCCATCCCCAACGTCCTGCAGCTCATTACTCTCTTCAGTGCAACCAATACTTTAGACCCCTCCTTCACTCGCGACTTCACCTCAGTTTCCACTAATTCAGTTTTCTCCACATGGGAGCCCAGATACTTATAACACTGAACTTCTTCCAACAACTCTATATTTAGGAGGACACTAATTCTGCTCACATCGACAGTCCTCGAGCATCTCATTACTT
Organism: Gammarus roeselii; assembly: GCA_016164225.1. Taxonomy (NCBI): domain Eukaryota; kingdom Metazoa; phylum Arthropoda; class Malacostraca; order Amphipoda; family Gammaridae; genus Gammarus; species Gammarus roeselii. Next base: position 17,529 of record SDVV010000798.1, read on the forward strand.
TACTTCTACCCAGGTTCACTCAAAGCATCCTCCTCTCACACACTCTACCAAACTCAGACACTGGCCTACATAGCTTCTCCTCTGAATCCGCAACCAGGGCCGTATCATCCGCAAATAGCAACTGGCTCAGTTGCCAACTCCGCCAATTCGCTTCCAACAGCTCCATGCCTCGACCCAGCACACTCGCGTTCACCTCCCTTACCACTCCATCCATTTAGATATTGAACAGCCAGGGAGACATCACGCAGCCTTGTCTCAGTCCCACTTTCACTGTGAACCAATCACTCACTTCGCTTCCCACTCTGACACATGCCCGGCTGCCAACATACTGTAGAAATTCTGAACCGCTTTCAACAAATCTCCGCCCACTCCATACAAACGCAACACCCTCTACAGCGTTTCCTTGTCAATCCTGTCGTATGCCTTCTCCAGATCCATGAAGGCCCAGAACACGTCCTTTCCCTTTGCAAGGTACTTCTCACAGACCTGTCACACTGTAAAAATCTGATCGGTGAACCCTCTACCACTCCTAAAACCACACTGTTCCTCTCCAATTGCGCAGTCCGTACAGTCTCTAATCCTTTTGATCAGCACTCTCCCGTACAACTTACCAACCACACTCAACAGACTGATACCTCTCGAGTTGCAGCATTAATTTTTATCTCCTTTGCCCTTATGCAGCGGAACAATGCAGGCACTGCGTCACTCACTCGGTACCACGCTTGCCACAAAACCCAAGTTCAGTAACCTCACCAACCATTCGACAATCGTTACTCCACCCTTCTTCAGGCACTCGGTCGCAACGCCACCCAAACCAGGCTCCTCCCCCCCCCCGCTTTCATCACCTTCACCGCCACCTGCACCTCTTCCCTGACAATGTCCGCCACAAGTCTCTCTCTCAAAAGTGGCATCCGAGCACCACCACCCACAGCATTAATGTCACCCTCTCTGTCATCCTCGACATTCAACCACTCATCAAAATACTCGGCCCACCTTTTCCGTACTTCAGTGTTTTCCAACAACAACTGGCCGTTTTCATCTTTCACCACTTCCTCCTTTCCGGTCTCTCCCTTTCTCACCCTCATCAACTCTTTTCAGATCATATTGTTGTTCTCCTCAAAATTCTGGCTCAATCGTCTGCCCCACCTGACATATGCGTCCCTTTTGACTCTCCTCACCACCTGCTTCACCTCGTTTCTCCTTTCTTTATAGCCTTCATATGCCACAACCCGACTTCACCTGCAACCACTCCCTAAACGCTCCTCTTTTCCGTGCCACCGCCAGTTTAACCGCCCTACGGGGGAGTCTGCATTAACTTCGCGTTGGGACTCCGGTGGAACATGTAAGCAAATAATAATAATAACCGCCAGTTTAACCTCTTCGTTCCACCACTCACAACCTTTTCTTTTGCACCCGCTCACACGGCGCGCATCTCACACATTCTTCCCACATGTCAGCAAAATATCTCTTAACGTCTCCCATTCTTCCTCCACATTCCTCAGGTCCTGTCTTCTCACGTTGTCATATTCTTCTCATAACGCCTGTTGGAACTCCTCAGCTATGCTGCTCACATTGAGTTCACTCACTTTCAATACCTCTCTTCCTCCTCCCACTCTTTTGTTACCCACACTGCTCCACCCAGCCCTCTCAACACCCGCACATCCAGCAGCCTCCCAACCACTCTCTTCGATATCAGCACAAAATCCATCAGCGCTCTCTCCACCACTGCACCATGGGCCATCCTTACCCATTTGTAATTGTGGATATCTCGCTTTCTCAACAAACTGTTCCCGACCTCCAACTCCTGCTCCATACACAGACCTATCAGGTTTTCTCCACTGTCATTCTACCGGGAACGTCATACCTTCCTATCACATTTTTCACCACTACATCTCCAACTCTCGCATTGAAGTCACCCAGTACAACCACATTGAATTGACCTCCAAAACTCTCAATACACTCACTCAGGTCAGTCCAGAATTGCTCATTCTCCTCCTCACCTCTCTCGCTACCTAGACCATATGCACTCACAAATACTCATCTCTCTACGCCTAACTCAACTTTTACCCACAACAATCTTGGGAACACCTCATTCCACGCGGCAACGCTACAAGCCAACCGTTCACTCAATATCAAAACCGCACCTTCTCGTGCCCAACCTTCCTCCACACCAGACTTTCTTCCACTTACCACACCAAACTCACATCCTCCCATACCTTTCAATTTCGTCTCACTCAGCGCCAACACGTCAAACTTTCTCCTCACTAACATCTCACCAATCTCCCTCCTCTTTAAATCATTCGTACTACAGCCACGCACATTCAGCGACCCTAACAATAGGGTTCGGAGAGGCGTGAGCCTCTCCTCCCCCCGCTCGTCTTGCCGTCTTCGAGGAAGGGTTTCACAGAGAACGGAATTCCTAGCCCCTTCGCTCCGCCCCTTTTAGTCGCCTTCAACGACACGCTGAGTTTACGGTAGCACGATTCTATTCTCGGCTACGGGGCGCTCTTTTAGTCGCCTACTACGACACGCGGTGGATACGGTAGCAAGATTCTAGCGCCCCGGCTACAAGGCATTTAGTCTAAAGTTCTGTTATGTAAACAAATACACATTTAGGCAACTGTATAGTTTGAAAGGGACCAAAAATTTCTTCTGCTAAACAGCTGTTTTTCTTATCATTGGCACATCATTGGCATTCGAGTTTACAAACATGGAAGACAAAACACAACAAATAGTAATGATAGTGGAAAGAAATTTAGTTTTAGTTATGAACAGGTTTCGAGACTCCGTTCTTTCCTGCCTTCTGGCGGACCTCTCTTTGCATGTATTGTTCTCATAAATTTTATTGGCGTAGTGCGCCGCCTGCCAAGCATCGAAGTTATTGATTGGCGTTCGTCCCTTAGACGGAGTGCGTTCCGGCTTCTTTCTTGTTTTGTTGAAAGTTTTCGAGTAACGATCTGTTTCTTCTGTTGTAGCAGAAACACTTGAGTGGTAAAAACCCTTATCATAGAGTTTTCTTTTCTGTACATAGTTGAGGACTTGGTAGGCTTTCGTAATGATGCGGAACTTTTCTGTAGCAGCAGCACTACCATGATGTTGATCAGGGTGATTTTATGGGGCAGCTTATAATAGACTTGTTTGACTTGACCTTGGGTGGCCTTGGGGTTATCTTGAAGACATCATAGTATTTGCTCATGGCATTCTTGCTATAATACCTTTTGACAATTAATATAGTCGATTGGTCAACATACTGAGTTAGGAGAGTGATGAAAAAAAGAGATGAAAATTGCCCAAAAAAATCACTACGAATTTTTTATAGTTATGCCACGGTTTGGCAGTTTTCCAAGTTTTTATGGGCAAAAAATAATAAAATAATAGGAAAGAAAATGGTATCGGCGTATGTATGAGTATCGAAAACGCATTGGGTATCGGTTTCGGCGAGTTTTTTTGTATCGGCACAGTCATAAACTTTAGATGAACTAGTCATCGTGCACCCAGCGTCCAGCATTATTGAAACATGATACTAAAGATTTCAGTTTGAATTCCGAAGACACACTCTACGCAGCAGGCGTCAGATTGTTCACTCATACCAGGCCCACTGTCGCAACTGGGCATCAGCTGCCAGTACTGTTGGTAAGACTTGTGTTCGCACCATCCTTTTAGGCGCAGAAATTGGTTATTTCAGTGCCAAGCGAATATCATAGTCAAATGTTTATGTTCATTTTAGTTTTTGAAGAAGAATCAGACTAGCTATCCCTCCATTTCTGGACATTTATTAGCAATATTTCAAACTATTTCTTTAGCGACGGTTGTTGATGCTCTCAATCCGAACTCCGTCTTAACGCCATCATTAATTGTAAATTAACGACCAGCGAGTCTGACGGACTAACTCATGTCACCTTTCCCATAACCGGGGCGGTGCAATAGCATTACTTGCCATAGAGATACTTTGGTTCATTGAACAACTATAAATACGACAAGACCATCGTCTTCGCAAAATCATTTTATCCATTTCCTACTCTTCTAAAACAGAACCGGCAGGGCTCTGCTCAAAATCAAAAGATAGATACGCATATGTATCACACATGTCTTCCCACACTTAGCTAGAAAACTTTGGCAATTGAGCCTTCCCCCCCCCCAAGAAAAAGTGCATTTCGTACCTGTAGTCAATATCACAAATCGTCAAGGTTTCAATGAATGAAATCATGCAATTGAGTTGTCAAAATTAAACGTAGAAATGATAAGTGCCTCAATTTCGTATCATCCATCCAAAATCCGCCGCTCAACTTAAGAAGGATCGTTTAGATGGGAAAATTTTACTATTATGGCATCCATATACGTTGGTATGCGGCTGAATGGCGGATTTGTGGAGATGAACAATGGGTTTAATTAGAATCTACGGTATCGATGCACCGGATTTCACTTTGGCGGTGGAGTGGCCGGCGTGGCGTAGTCGGCTCAATCGATTGTGTGATTTTGAGCTGAGGTTTGGGTATATCGTATGGATATAGTGTACGTATATACATTTTATATTACTTCTCTAGGTATTGTTTAGTTACTGTTAGGTTATATAGTGTGGGTTTGTTCACGGTCTGCAACGGTAGTACATATGTCACGCTGTGACGGATTAGTGAAGAATAAGGATAGGGTTTAATTAGAGGCTAAGGAAAAACATGTCAGAACTTCACATCCCACGATTGGCAGGGTGCGGTTGGCACGATCGGTGTTAACTTGCTGTCACGTGATCTGTATCCATAGATATAGTTATTGTGTATCATTGTTTAGTTATTGTATGTATTTCGTTGAGTCTGGTGGAGTGGTGTATGTTTGCTGGCTGTCGGAGGCAACGATTTATGCTATCTTATCACAGTCAGTTATATCATGTTTTCTTATCATGGTGTTGATTTCTCTAATGAACTAGTGCTGGGCATACTTTTATTTTTTGTAAACGTTCATTTATTGTTGGTAGGAATGGACGCCTAGCTCAATTGTTTGGGGTGGGGGTATGGGGTCCCCTGGGCTAAAGTTCGTTGCACCTCTGAAAAATATTATCCTGTACGATCGATCTTATCTTGTTATGAGGTTTTATTTCTGGAGTGGTGTGTTCTATGGGCTTATTATATGTATGGTGATTGATAAGGTATATCATGCATTTTGTTAGGCCAGTGGCGTTTTCCTAATGGACTGGTGTGTTGGGGATGTTTGTGTTGTTGTTGTTGTTTATTTATTTTCGGTAGGAATAGATCCGTAGCTCAATTATTTGAGTGATTGGGGTGGGTGACCCCTACGCAAAATTTCGTTGCGCCTCTGCAAAATTTATCCTACGCGCTCGCTCTTATTTCGTTTTCCTTTCATGTTATAATTTTTTTCAATGGATTAGGATTAGGGTCTTTCGTTTAGTAGTTGTAAAATTTATTGTATGCACATATACGGTCCGGATAGGGTAGCGGTAAGGAGCTGCTTCTGGACGCAGTTCTGGACGCACTCCGGCTGGGTAATTGACGCTATCTTGTCTCGTAATGATTTTTTCTAATAGAGTAGTGTTTATGTGTATTGTAGTGTCATTCTTTAGATATATTGTATGGGTTGATTGCAAGTTTTTATATGACTATATGTGTATAGTAATTGAAGGTAGGTGTAGTGAATGTTTGAGTTGTGTGGGTTTAGAATTTGGTATGGTTATTTATACAACCATATGAACAATAAGATGTATTAGGTTTCTCATTTTCAACGTAGAACATTAGCTAGGGCTAAATTTGGTTTATGTAGAATTTTAGCATTTATTTATCGTTTACGCTCTATTACGCTTATTGACGTGTTAGGTTATTGTCTTTTTCTCCATAATTATGATTTTCTCCATAATTATATTTTTGGTACAGTTTGTCGTAGTGTTATAAATGATTACTATATTTTGATTTATTGATAGGTTATTAAATGGCTTAGGTGTTATCGGATACTGTTCTTGTTCTTAAAATGCATTACAAGAAAAATTATCTTCCACGATTTTTTTTATTTGTTTTTCATTATGATTTCAGTTTAGTTCATGTAAGAATTAGTTATATACGTCGGTTTCAGGTCGTCTTAGGTTATTACGGCGGACATTTGCTAGAATTTTGTACGACTGTAACGATATCCTGAATGTTTTGTTTATTATTATAGCTTTAGGGCTCGGTTGTGAATTTTAATGTGTTTTTATTATGGTGGACTTTTTTAAATGGCTTATACACTTTCGTTATGTTTTTTAGTGCAATAATGATATACTGTATAGGATCAGTTTGGTTCATTTGCTGCAATGTTAGATGTATTTCTTCGGTTTATGTATTGACACAGATTTTTTTAGTATGCCTTAGGAGGAATAAATGGCCATCAACTGGAGAGATTTTACACTAGGAAAAGATTCTCAATAGGACTACGCCGGATTTTGTTGTAGTCTTAGATAAATATTGCATGTTCAGGTATTGGTACAGGATTTTGTCATGCTTTTGAATGACTTGAAAGAAAATGGGGATTCACTCGGGGGTATCTCAGTAGGATTAGTTCAGCACGTACATGTTGCTTTCCATAAAAAAATGTATTTTCTTGCCATGTTGGTCTTGCTTTTGATTGCCGTAGGAGATTATGGTCATCCACTTTGGCATTTTTTCTCTAGGTTTGTTATTTTCTATAGGATGACATCAGGTTATTTATTGTAAGAGTTATTCATGCTTGTCGGTTTCAGATATTGTTAGGTTATTCTGCTTTGGATATCGGGGAGAATTTTTTATATGAGTGGGGAAGGATATCTCGCCCTTTTCGTTTGTCTTGTAGGATTAGTCGTTGGTAGATTGTAGAGCTAGAAATTATTTTGGTCGGTTTAGGTGTTGATATAGGATGTTGAAATATTTTTAGTATGGCCTAAGAGAAAAAAGGCTATCCAGTATGGTTTTACTAAAGGTGGGATATTTTTAATAGGATTATTTTAGTTAATTTGACGCGAGGCTGGTAACGTATACAGGTTTCAGGTATTTTTAGATCGTTTTTCGTTGAATATTATACAAGTTTTGTATCGCTGTGCAATGTTATCTCCCACGTCTTGTACTGTTTAGTTGTTATTGCACGGTTTAGGTGCTGTAATAGGATTTTGGTTGTGTTCTAGAATCTCTGAGCAGAAAATTTACCATACGTTGCAGAATATTGTTGTTGGATTAGTTGACCTTGTTTGTTATGAGGTTAACAATGTATACCGGCTTCACGTCATGTTAGGTTATTCACGTTGGATATAGGGTACGATTTGTAAAGGTATGAAAGTTGGTTCTAATACGTCTTGCGTAGGATTATAGGTTTAGGTCTCGGTTGAGAGATTGAATCGATTTTTTAAATTATATGTGGGACATTTTATTAAGTTTATATTCCCTGTGAAGCTTTTCTGCAGGGTTATGATTTCCAATAGCGATGTTTCGGTAGATATTTTTTTGTGTTAGAAATTGTTGGGCCGTTAAGGTTCTTGATGTAGGATTTTGGTCCTGTTTTAGTTTGACATGGGACAGATTTTTTCGCTAGGCAAATGATTTTCAAATGATTATTCGACTTATTTGTTCTACGATTTAGTTATGTAAGTCGGTTTCAGGGCTGGATAGGTTATTTTTCGCATGATATTTGGTATGTTGTGTGAGGCCATGTAAGGGATATTGTTGTTACTAATTGAGGTTTTATTCATGAAGGATACATATACATACAGTATACCGAATCTCGCAGGAAGGGGGTGCCGGCGGCAACACGCACCGCATACTACTCTCGTACTCACACAACTTAGCCTTTTTGAGCTAAAGGGTCTTGCCGGAATACCCCGCAGCACACACTCATAGTCGTGAGTGCGGCCCGAGGTCAGGGTTAGCAGCAGGACCCGAGAGTGTGACCGGCTTACCCTCGCTGCGTCATAGTTACCCCATTCACAAAACATTCTCCACTCACGCCTATCCCATGCACGTTCTTTCGCTTCTCCCACACTCTCATGTCTCTCCTTCCTAACGCCTGCTTCTCACCATCCATCCACTCAAACTACGCTCTATCTCTATGCCTAAGTTCACTCACCTCCGCCTTCATCACCCTTTTCATCAACTTCCTTTCATCCATTCTCACCATGTGCTCGAACCATCTCAGAAAAGGTGAATCTACTATGTTTTCTAACTTTTTCACCATCCCCGTTCATATTCGAACAACGTTTTTATTGATCCTGTCTTTCAGCATCACTCTAGCCATGCCTCTCAAACGTTTAATCTCGAAAACATTCTACCTTACTTTTTCTTCTGCTCTCACCCCCGCAGTCTCAACTCTGGTGAGCACGATTGAGACAACGACCCCCTCATACAACGACCCCCTCATACAACGACCCCCTCATACAACGACCCCCTCATACAGTGCTGTGCAAATTAGTTCGGACAGTGGTGAAATAATACAATTATTTGCTAAATTGAAGTTTTATTTGCAAAAAACATGTCAATGGTACAAAAGATGATATAATTGATAGAAGATATGACCTCCTTTTGCTTTTACAAGCATCTGAATTCGATTTGGCATGGATACGACCAAAGTGGAACATATTTTAGCCAGTTCTTCATCATGATACCAGGCCCTAATTACAGCACTAATTAGCTTTGTCATTGTCAAACAGTCTTCTTTCTGGAGCCTTCGTTTCACTGTAGCCCATAGGTTTCCGATGGGATTGATGTCAGGAGAATTTCCAGGCCAGTCTAAAACCTCCAGTCCACTTTCTTTGGGCGCTTGTTGAATGTGTCCTGGCCGAAGCGGTTCACCTTTGCTTCGTCTCACGAACTGTGACCTGTAGCTATGTACTTCAAAATGCGATTCGTCTGAAAATATTAATTTTTTTCAGTCGTCTGCTGTCCATTGATCATACCTACGTGCCAAGCGAAGACGTTTTGTCTTCATAACAGATGTCAATAGCTGTTTATTTAGAGGTTTTCTGGGAAATCTGCCAACCTCAAGGAGCCTTCGTCGGACAGTTGAAGAAAAAATATTTACGCCTGCTGAAGATAAATCTCTCTGAATATCTACACTTGTTTTCTTAGGATCCTTTATACTATTTCTGATAAGAACTTTGTTATCGCGAGGTGTTGTCTTGCGTTTTCTTCCGCATCTTCCTCGTCGCAGTGTTGAAGATTCACCAGTGTCTTCCTTTCTTTTCAAGATATCGCCAACGGTTGACTTGGCCACCTTCATTTTCTCAAAAATCTGTCTAATGCTAAGACCACCATGTTCTTTAAGAACTACAATACTTGCACGCTTCTTGGGAGTGATATCCATCATGAAGAGGAGGTGAATACTCCGTCAAAACGAAGTATAACTGAGAACGTTTACAGCAACAACTTTTCTGCACAAGTCCTGGAATAGCACTGGTGCGTTTGCTAGAGTGTCTTCACAGAAGACAACAGTTGACAGACACCAATAGAATAATTAGAACAGTTGTCAGACACCACTAGAACACCTATACATCTGGAAAACAAAAGAACCATTAGTATCATAGCCAAAAAGTTGGACTCATTAGAAAAATTATTCAAAATTTGCCACTGTCCGTAGTAATTTGCACAGCACTGTACAATCTCCTCTATGCTTCCATTCGCAGCGCCGTATGGCTTATTACACTCTTAAGTACACCCAACACTTTGCACCCCTCCTCTACTCGCGACTTCACCTCAGTTTCCACTAGTTCAGCCTTCTCCACATGGAAGCCTAGATGCCTAGAACACTGAACTTCCTTCCATAACTCGTGGTTCAGGAGGACACTACTTCTGCTAGTAGTGTCCTCCTAAATGAATCAACCTTTCTCGACCATCTCATTACTTATACCCTCGTTAACTCGAAGCTTCCTCCTCTCACACACTCTAGCAAGCCCCGGCACGAGTCTACGCAGCGTTTCCTCCAAATCAGTCCCCAGTGCCGCATCAACCGTTAACAGTAACTAACTGAACTACCAACTTCTCACATTCGTGTCCAACAACTCTAAGCCACGACCTTCGTGTTCACCTCCCTGACTGACCACTCCATCTATGTAGAGATTGAACAGAAAAAGAGACAGAACGCAGTCATGTCGCTGAGTCTTATTCACTGTGAACCAATCACTCCCCTCGCTCCCCACTCTGACATATGCTCTGCTGCCCATTTAAAAATTCTTAACTGCTTCCAACAGATTTCCGCCCACTCTATACCAACGCAACACCATCTCAGCGCTTCCCTATCGACCCTGTCATAGGCCTTTTCCAAATCCACGCAGGCCCAGAACACATCCTTTGCCTTCACAAGGTACTTCTCACACACTTGTCTTGCCTCAAAAATCCGATCGGCACACCGTCTACCGCTCTTAAAATCACATTTTTCCTCGCTAAGTGCACCATTTGTAGTCTGCAATCCATTTAATAAGCACTGTCCTATACAACTATCGGAAACACATAACAAACGGATTACTTTTGAGTTGCAGCATTCATGTTTGTCTCTTTCGCTCCTATACAGCGGAACAATTCAAACGCTGCGCTACTCAATCGGCACCACGACCGACTCAAAACAGCCTCGCCAGCTATACGAAATCGTTACTCCACCCCTTTTTAGGACTTCAGTCGCAACGCCGTCCCAACCAAGGCTTTCCCTGCTGTTATCACCTCTACAGCTTCCTGCACCTCTTCCCTAGCCGTATCCACAACAAGTCTCTCACCCAAAACCGGCACCCGTGTACCATCACCCACAGCAACAATGTCAGCCTCTGTGACCTACACGACATTCGACAACACGTCAGAATACTCGGCCTACCTTTTCATTACATCACCACTTTCCAACAACAACTGTCCGTTTTTCAGCTTTGACCACCTCCTTCTTTCCCGGGCAGAACTTTCTTCAGTATATCGGTTTATTTTCTTCAAAATTTTGTCACAACAGTTTGCCCCACCTGGCTTCAGCGTTCCCTTTGCTCTCCTCACCACCCGCTTCACCTCTTTTCTCTTCTCGTTATTGTTGTCATGGGCCACTACTAACTCCGCTTGCAACCACTCCTGAATTACTATCCTCTTCCGCGCCAACGCTAGTTTAACCTTCTCGTTCCACCATTTGCAGCCCTTTCTCCTGCATCCGCCCCACACGGCGTACACCACACACATATTTCGCATATCTCAACAACGCATTTCTGAACGTCTCTCATTCTTCCTCAACTTTTCTCAGGTCCTGCCCTCT
>SDVV010000799.1:0-28742 GCA_016164225.1 Gammarus roeselii
AATGGAATGTATTGCGTTACATATTATCAGTGAATTTCAACAGTTTCCTGGGTATTACATTCGTACCTTAGGCGTGATGCCAATAATAATATCGTACACTAGCGTCATGGAAACACTGTTACGCGCAGAGCAAATAACGAGTGTTTCGCCTCGTCTTAGGTACGAAGTAGTTATATTCCTGATCTTCTTGTAATTTGTATTTGATGAACAAAATACTGGAACAGGGACATGTAGCATGATTGATTCCAGATATCATCATGCGCGTCGCATGTCGAGCAGAACTACTCTCAATGTATATATGTATATACCTTTGGACTGTGTTACAGAAATAAGTATATAATTCTTGTTCAATAGCAGTTCGTACATACAAACCTCTACACACGTAAGATGAAAACTGTCACAATAAATAACAATCGATCTCTGACTTATAACTGTTCTTGAAGAATAGAGCGCATCCAATCTTATAACCTGAATTGAAGTCCTGAGGAAGCGTTCAATATTGCAGTTCTGATCATTTTTTTATTCGCTCACTGACTATATAAACCATCTTTAATTTACCATATCTTTTGGTTTAATCTGCTCGATGTATATAAAAGTCAATCCCCCTAAAAGACAGGAACACGACCGACCGTGAAAGTCTCGCAGCTGGTCGTTTGGCTAAATAATGAAATAATAGCAGGCAGGTCCAATTGATGGATATGATTGATAATGACCCTTTGCACCTTCAATCCCACTTTTACACTCACCCATCCTCCTCCTCCACCCCCCTTCACTATTTTGAGGACGATCGAACACGAACATAAACCTGGCCATGTTTCTTGACGCTCATGCTGAAATTTCTAATTAATTTCTTATCAAAGGCCGGGAGTAATTTAATTCCTATTCAAGACTATTTAAAATCCTATTCTGGAGTGTGCATTGTTTGCCAGAAAAAAATGTTGGAGCAAGAACATATGAAAATAAGTTTAGAATGAGAGTAACAATAAGGGAGGAAAATTTTGAAACGACTGCAAACTTTTAGTTGGTGTTTGTTTGATCGAATCATTGTTCGAAGGCTTTATTTTTGCACTAATGTGACTCAGGGGATTCCATGGATAAAGAATTGTTCGGTGTAAGGCAATCTCACTTAAAAGTGTAATGGTGCATGCATATACATTCCGCTCGAATAACGTATCATTCGATTTTACATGAGAGTGTAATGGTTCAATCATATACATTCCAGACGAAAAACATATCATTAGATCTTACTTAGAAGTGTAATGGTGCAATCATATACATTACAGACGAACAACATATCATTAGATCTTACTCAAAAGTTTAATGGTGCAGTCATGTACATTCCAGACGAACAACGTATCGTTCGATGTTACTGAAAAGTGTAACGGGTCATTCATATACATTCCAGACAAACAACTTATCATTCAGTCTTACTTAAAAGTGTAGCGGTGAAACCATGTACATTCCAAACGGATAACGTATCATTCGATCGTACCCAAAAGTGTAATTGTGCAATCATATATATTCCACACGAACAACGAATCGCTCGATCTTACTTGAAATGGTAATGGTGCAATCATATACATTCCAGACGATCAACAAATCATTCGATCTTTCTTAAAAGTGTAATTGTGCACTCATATACATTCCAGACGAACAACTTATCATTCTATTCACTTAAAAGAGTATTGGTGCTATCATATACAATCCAGAAAAACAAAGTATCATCAGATGTAATTTAAAAGTGTAAATGTGCAATCATATACATTCTAGACGAACAATGTATCGTTCGATCATGTTAATAAGTGTAATGGTGCAATCATATATATTCCAGACGATCAAAGTATCATCCGAACTTACTTAAGAGTGTAATGGTGCAATAATAAACATTACCGACGAACAGCGTTATCATTCGATCTTACATGAAAGTGTAATGGTGCAATCGTATACATTCCAGACGAAGACCGTATCATTCGATCTTACCTAAAAGTGTAATGGTGCAATCATATACATTCCAGACAAACAACGTATCCATCGACTTTACTTATAAGTGTAATGCGGCAATCATATACATTCCAGACGATCAACGTATCATTCGATCTAAATTAAAAATGTAATGGTGCAATCATATACATTCCACACGACTAACGTGTCACTCGATCTTACATATAAGGGTGATAGAGCAATCATATACATTCCAGACGATGAACGTATCTTTCGATCTAACTTAAAAGTAATTGTACAACCATTTACAATCCAGAGGAACAACGTATCATTCGATATTACTTAAAAGTGTGATGGTGCAATCATATACATTCCAGGCTATCAACATATCATTCAATCTTACTTAAAAGTGAAATGGTGCAATCATATGCATTCCAGACGGTCAACGTATCATTCGGTCTTATTTAAAAAAGTAATGGTGCAATCATATACATTCCAGGCTTACAACGTATCCTTCGATCTAACTTAAAAGTGTAATTAAGCAATCATATACATTGTGTAGTTCAACGTATCATTCGATCTTACTTAAAAGTGTGATGATGCAATCATATACATTCCAGACGGTCAATGTATCATTCAACCTAACTTAAAAGTGTAATAGTATTATTGATAAATAATATACATCCCAGGCGATCCACGTATCTTTCGATCTTACTTGAAAGTGTGTTGGTGCAATCATATACATTCCAGACGATCTTACTTAAAAGTGTAATGGTGCAATCATAAACATTCTAGACAAACAACGTATCATTCGATCTAACTTAAAAGTGTAATTGTGCAACCATATACATTACAGACGAACAACGTATCCTTCGATCTTGCTGATAAGTGTGATGGTGCAATCATATACATTCCAAACGATCAACGTATCATTCGATCTTACTTAGAAGTGTAATGGTGCAATCACATACATTCCAGACGATGAACATATCATTCGATCTCAATGGTGCAATCATTTACATTCCAGACGAACAAGGTATCATTAGATCTTACATAAAAGAGTAATGTTGCTATCAAATACATTCCAGACAAACAACGTATCATTAGATCTTACATAAAAGAGTAATGTTGCTATCATATACATTCCAGACAAACAACGTATCATTAGATCTTACATAAAAAGAGTACTGTTGTTATCATATACATTCCAGACAAACAACGTATCATTAGATCTTACATAAAAGAGTAATGTTGCTATCATATACATTCCAGACAAACAACGTATTATTAGATCTTACACAAAAGAGTACTGTTGTTATCATATACATTCCAGACAAACAACGTATCATTAGATCTAATTTTAAAATGTAATTGTGCAACCATATACATTACAGACGAACAACGTATCCTTCGATCTTGCTGATAAGTGTGATGGTGTAATCATATACATTCCAGACGATCAGCGTACCATTCGATCTTACTTAAAAGTGTTACGGTGCAATCATATACATTCCAGACGAACAACGTATCATCCGATCTTACTTGAAAGTGGAATGGTGCAATCATATACATTCCAGACGAATAACGTGTCATTCGATCTTACTTAAAAGTGTAATGGTGCAATCATATACATTCCAGACAAATAACGTATCATTTGATCTTACTTTAAAGTGTAATGGTGCAATCATATGCATTCCACACGAACAACGCATCATCCGATCTTACTTGAAAGTGAAATGGTGCAATCATATACATTCCAGACGAACAGGCGAGCATCGTTCGAGTAATTCCTTTCTAATTGCTCACCGCGTAACTTGTTGTTCGGTGGGAGTAAAGCTCTTTATTTGCCGTCCAAAGTCAAGTTTACTACGGAAATTGCATCGGCGCAGGAATTTTCAGCAGCGCTGGGGTGAGAATCATACGGAAGTGGCGGGCAAGGGGTTCGTTTAAAGCCCTTGTAATGGTTTTAAACGCTGTTCAGAGGAGCTACGGGTATCCAATTACTCTACTGCGTTGCTGTAGTAACACTTTTGAGAAGCATCATATTGCGTAGAACATGTTGTACTGTGAAAGGCGAGGCTTGATGCGGATTGGTACGGGGAAAAATCATAGCCCGCTTGATCAAGGAATGTGATGGCAGAATGGATTTTATTCGGCTTGTTCAAATTGTATTGCAATATCATTTGTTTAATGTAAAATATCATTGAATAATCATATAATAAATGTATCTCAACTAAAGTTCGTACCCAATATGAAAAAAATACTAGAGAGTCCAATTTAAAATAGGTCATTTCCTCAATTTAATACTATAGGGGTTAGCAAAATTTTCCAACTGCCATTTGGTTTGAAAACAGACTATAGTAAATCCCGTACTTAACGGACATGAACTTAACGGAATGTTACAATTAACGGACCATTCAACGAACGCTAAGTCCGCTCATTGGAGTGACGGACATTTCAACGAACGCTAAGTCCGCTCATTGGAGTGACGGACATTTCAACGAACGCTAAGTCCGCTCATTGGAGTGACGGACAATTCAACGAACGCTAAGTCCGCTCATTGGAGTGATGGACAATTCAACGAACGCTAAGTCCGCTCATTGGAGTGACGGACAATTCAACGAACGCTAAGTCCGCTCATTGGAGTGACGGACAATTCAACGAACGCTAAGTCCGCTCAGTGGAGTGACGGACAATTCAACGAACGCTAGGTCCACTCATTGGAGTGACGGACAATTCAACGAACGCTAAGTTCGCTCAGTGGAGTGACGGACAATTCAACGAACGCTAAGTCCACTCATTGGAGTGACGGACAATTCAACGAACGCTAGGTCCGCTCAGTGGAGTGTGGTCCCCGCTCTGCAGCGCTGCTCAGTTGCTGTCCGGTGGCCGCGGTGTTGGGATATCTGTTGTTTAAAAACGTCAGCGTTATTCTCTGTACCTACAGTGTGTGCAGGTGTAATCTTTGTTGAGTGAAAACGATGTGTTGTATCTACTGTATGTTCGGTTACGATCTATTATCGGTAGCAGTAGTGAAATATATCTTAATTATCCAGTAAATTCAACTCGATTCAAGAGAACTTGCACGTCAACGAGAACACTTGTCCTTATACTGGACCACTTTTCAATTAACGAATTTTTGGACTCGACAGACTGATACTCCCTCGATGTGTCTTTTATGTCGAGGATCAACTGTAATAACAACAGTGTTTGGAATTAACCAATATATTCAAAAAATAATTTAGATTTTTCTTATGTTGCATGGGCAGCCGTTATGTCCTATGTTTATGGAAAGTCTTCTAGTTTAATACAAATGAACTTTGTTTGTCGGTCGATAACAAATGTGTTTATTTTTGTTGTATAACATACAGTATATTGTTTGGAAGTCTGCCCAATAATCTGTGTACAAAAAAATTATGCTAGGCTACTGAATTATCACTGATGATGTTCTAAAACAACTCTGCCTTCGTAGCTAGGCAAAGAAGAGTTGCAATGGATGTGAAGAATGCGAAGGTATCGATTAAATAATCCATTTGTGTGGGTTTGGTTCTATGAAGTCTCCTCTATGAGTGATAGCAGATTATAGATTACACTTTTTAGAGAGAAGATTTGGTGTCATAACCCGTCTTTAGGTTGAAAAGTTCTGCATAATGTTAAGTTTTATCTCCAAATAATGGGTTTAGTTTATGTCATGTAATAATGTTGATATGCATCAAAAATATTGTCAAACATCAGGTAATGAAGCTGGTTGGTGTCATGTAGAGTAGCTTCACTTATTCAAAGCTACTGAGTAAAGTGAACGTTATCACCAACAATGAGAAACAATATTTATAATCTATAAAGGCCTCCAAATAAAGCGTCCGCCCCAAGAATCGGGCAATCCGTGCTGGCGGACTATCCTGCGTAGGAAGAGAATCAAGATTAGTGAATGAAAACTCTGCCGTGTCAAGGTTTTATATTCGAACACAAACGAGAATGCCCTTGCAGAGCTTGTAATGTCTTCATCTGAGAAGGTCTCCACTCTATCAGCTGAACATTAGGAATAAGATAGGGACATCTTTGAAGAGATCCACTCCAAATGACATCTCAGCTTCATAGGAGTGAGTTAAAATGCGCAGTTACTTGAAAAGTTGTATGATAAGAGACATCTTAGAATTATATATGATTTGTGGAATGATCATTGGGATGTTCTCTAGAGCATTGACGTATTTGATATAGAAACGCATCCGTTACAAGTACATCAGCCTACTGGGGCCTATGAATGTTATAGTGAGGAGGATAATAAAGCAAGAAGCGGCTTGGCGACGGATAGGAGAAGTTTAAGCCAATGGCAGCTCGCTGTTCGCAAAGCAATAAGCAATTCATACATGCCGTTCAATTTTGAAATGTTTCATCAAGGAAATTTGTATTGGGGAGAGATTTTAACTGAGTATGAAACTTGCTCATTTCTGTATAGTGCGCTCGAGCGTGTCTGGAGTAGTCAATATTGCTGTTATATTCCATATCAAATACAGTAGGCCGCGCACCAACTTCTTACCTGGGTCGTATCATCTTCTCCTCAACAGTCAAGAAGAATGAAATGTTCAGTCTGGTTATCACCTACTCAAAGAAACAGAAATAAAATGCCTGTGCGATGAAATGGATTCTGCTGACTTTATTTAGGTTAATTGTGGAAGACACATCATTTTGTGGTGCTTTCATTTTACTTTGTAGAATACATGTCTCATTGCCCTGTGAAGGAAACCAACACTTTTGGCATCAATCAAAATGAGTAACTGAAAGCAAAAGTTCATCATTTTGGTTTGTCATGATTAGGAAAAAATTACTTATTTAAATTCTTGGTTAACTTTTGAATTTATGCTCAATTGATTTGATTGAGTCGACAAAAGGATTAGGTTGATAATTCCCAACAGTTTTCTGAGTGCAATGCCATTGCGATGCCCACCGAGTGGCTCTGAACGCTGATGGAGGAACGGAAGAAGTTAGCGACCACCCAGTGCGCGGGGTGGGATACAGTGCGCGGGGTGGGGACATAACACCGTATCTAGAGATATTTTTAGATTACTTTTCTCAATTTCTGCAAGGAAGTTCTGAAATAGATACTCTGGAAATGTTTCTTGATAGCATTTATAGTCTTACATATTCTATGAGTACTGCCAAATGATTTTTTAAGATGTATTTTTTTTGTCATTGATAATTGCAATCAACTTCTGGAAGGGGTGGACAGTCGTCGATACGTTCGTTTATGAACACCTTCATGATGATAAAAATATTAATTTCAACTACATTCCTCATTGAGACAGTTGGTGGCATAGTATTGGTCACGATAAACAGAGGTAATATGATATTCCATTCAAAACATTTCATTTACGTATAACAGGAACAAACGTGTAGAAAGAAAGAGTGACATTCACGACAACTGTAAATAAGTCAGTGACAAACGTGTCCACACATGCACATAAATACCTCAAAGTCCATTTCCTGCGCGATGTAAAGAATAATTTATTGCTACCTATGGTCAGCTCCACCCATCAGTCAGCGCAGGTTTTCGCGAGCCAATATGACATTAACCCTCGTATACACAAAAGGTTCTCAGGATAGACAAAGTAGAAGGGATTTAAATGATGATATTGGGATCTTCTTGCACCCGAAATATTCGTTTAATGTGAATAGTTCGTATCCCTCACTATTACATCCGGCCACCAGGAATGAATTAATTAAATTTTCAATTGGTTCCTGGAGTGGAGGCAGTATGCACATTTTTGCTCGTTTTTTCAGACAGTTAACGTCCTATTCTGCAAATCTTGTAACACCAACCAGTGTCCTGAATATGTTTTTGTGTGCTACTTGCAGTTTGCTCAAAAATAACACTTGTGAATTCACACCACAATGAGTTATAGTAGATCGGATAACAGTTCTGTTTAAACAGCTGTTGTTTACCGATCCTTCTTCAACAGGTAAATTGTTATGTAAGCTGATTGAAATGGTTCACTGTTTTGAAAAGGGCGTAATTCTTACCCCCTGGATAAAGAGTTGAGTTATTAATAGTTAGACAATATTTTGGATCAAATAATTCGAAATCCAATTGCAAAAATAAGTGGAGACCAGCGATGGGATTTGAAGTACCGAGCTCATGACATTCATGGATGCGTTTTGGAGTCGCCGTCTCACACAATCACAATATGCCTTAGTCATGGCTGGGGTGGTTTGAGAGGTACAAAAAGGCACCAGCTGCTGTGTCCAATCATGCGCAGTGTCTGATGGCCTAGTGGAAACGGTCGTTTCCTGATAACCAGGAGTACGCTAGTTAAATCCCACTACCACCATTCAATCGTTTTTTCGTTAATTATATGTGGCGGTTATGATGCATACTGACGGCAACGATTTTCATGAATGAAAGACTGTTCAAGTTTGTTCAATAATATTTTTATTGCAAATTGCTCATAGGTTATCTTAACATGAGGTACAGCATCGAAAGAAAATTCTTAATCGGTTGTGAATCTATAACTAAAAATCTATAACTTCTCTTTAAATAAGTAATATTTGTAATATTTTGTTCATGGTGTGTGATTGAGTGCTGTGTGGAGGAGTATGTTGACATTATCTGCAATATTGAAATCATTCTGAATATGAGGATGTGTCTATAATAATGAGTAAATGTCTTGGTAACTAACTGAACATACATTTCCTCGAGACGGCAATTCATTGCTGAGTGTCCTCCTGCTGATGCCACTAAACATATCATGGGATGGATGCTGTGTCCAGCAGGAAATGAATTGTTTCTAAATAATGACAAGCAAGTTCAATACGTATATACTATGTTCGTGTTTAATAGCCAGATTTATGTTCCGTCAGCAGTACCCGTACCTGATACAAAAGGAAGAATTCCATTAGTTTGCCATACAATAAGGTATTCTAGGAGCAACATAACGTTTTTTTGGATCATTTACCCCGGGGGGTATGGCGTGGTGTGGATGGCATTACTAACGCACATGCACACTAAGACAAGAACCTTAATTTGCAATGTGCTTCAAAAATGTTTATTGTTTTATTCCACATCATAAGCTAGAATATTTTACACGTGTTTTATCATAACCTATAAATGTTTGGATTACAAAAGAATTGATTTCAAAAAGGATTATGAGTAGCATTGCTTGTAGAGGAGGGGATAATGTACTAATGTTTCATAAGCAAATACTGTATAAACACGAACACTTTGGACACATAATAATCGGTGGATAGGATTTTTTTTATAATAATGTATATTCTGTAAGTGACTTGTAATCATAAAGGTTTCTATCCAGCGAGACTGAACTGCACCACATTTCGCCATCATTGGGAGAAGTTATACAGGTGTTTATATGGCAGTCGCCATCATTGTGAGGAGTTGTACAGGTGTGTTTATATTGCTGTCAGATCAATAAGTCGTAATCAACTCTTACTGTAATTGGCCTCCGATATCCACTCATTCACCATGGATCAGTTTTTTTCTCCTGCTGACGCTTTAATTCACGTGCAGTGAATTAACGAGTGGTAATGTCAGCGAGAAAACCTGTTTCTGTTTGCGGTCGTTCAAAGCATCTTATGACTGGCTAATTCAGATAAAGGGCCTTACTGGACCACGGTCACAGCTGACACGATACGTTTATTAATTTCAAATATCAGGTAACAGTAACGTACAGAAACAGGGTCACACATTCAATCAACTGTCAATGAATTAGACTTGCGCGATTCGTTCACGATCCCACACATCCAATCCACGTACAACCACTTCTATGCGTCATTGAGTCCAGTTGACCACGCCGAGATTTGCGTTAGGGGTCCACGGGAACGTTATTTCTGTGGGCCTTTAAAGGCTGGCCGCTGCGTGGAAAATAGGAGTCAATGACACAGAGAAGTATGTTTTACGTGGGTTTCAACTCAGGGAAATACCTTTTTGTTTACGCTAGCTATATTAGACCATGTTCACGATACATATATAAGTCATAGGTTGCCGAATGTGATCCAATTGTTATTCAAAAGTTCAAATTTGATGTTGAGTATCTATTTTTTGGATCCGGATTTTGTTTAATAATAATAATAGTTTTCCAATGCTCTACCGAGCTAGTAATTATTGCTAACGCATTATTCGATACTGACGTCTCACGATATTTTATTTCTGCAGATTCGAGTTAACAGATAAATAATGTAAATCATAATTGGCTCTGGCCTACAAACGTTGTTTTAGAAGACAGGAAGCTCGCCAACTAATTAATTTAAATTATGGCTTCCATTGAAAACAGCAGTTATACTCCAGATGTGAGTAAAATATCAGATGGTAATCTATCATCATCATTTTTAGTTATTACAAGTATAGACTCACCACCGCAGAATGCGACTCTGGGAACACGAGACGAGTTCCTAGCGATGTGGGAAATTGTGATCCTGGCCGCCATCTTTGTTGTGACTGTGATTGGCAACTCCATCGTCATGTACATTCTTTTTATGAAACGCAAGAAATTTCGGAGGATGAACTACTTCATTTTTGCATTGAGTCTATCGGACCTCATCACAGCTTTCTTCAACGTTTTGCCTCAGCTTGCTTGGTTCATCACATTCCGTTTCCAAGGAGGGAACCTGATGTGTAAAATCGTCAAGTATGGCCAACTTGTTGGTCCTTATTTAAATGCTTGTATTCTTGTAGTTACAACCATCGACCGATACCAAGTGATATGTAGACCATTTTCAAATTGTAGTTGGCGGCCAGGACACTCGATCCGCTTGATATCAGTAGCCACTGTAATGTCTCTAGTATTCAGCATTCCCCAGCTTTTCATCTTCAGCTACAGACACAAACAAGGAATCTTTGACTGCTGGGCCAATTTCGTCCAGCCGTGGGGTGCCACAGCTTACGTAACTTGGTACTCGATGGTGGTGTTCTTTATACCTCTGCTAATATTAATAGTTCTCTCCAGTTGCATAATTAGACAGCTCTGGAAGCACAGTCTTCAATACACCCGCAGGAGAAGCATAGAAAGCGCGTACACTCCAGCATCCGATAGCAATTTAGATGGGCTCCATGAACTACAAATGAGATATGCTCAGCAAAGCGATCCCAGAAGAAATGAGTGCAACGAGCGGGAATTATCAAGCAGACATCTAAGACCCGAGAGAATGTGCTTCTTTTCTCAATACTCAACGGATCAACGCACAAAAAGTTACCACATGGAGAGAAAGTGTGGTACTAAGTTCACAAGTACAAAATTTGTTCGCCAGAGAAGACATGGTCCAAGAATGAACTCTATGAGCACCATCAGTAAAGCGAAAATCAAGACCTTCAAATTGACTGCGGTGGTTATTATCTTCTTCATAGTCTGTTCAGCACCGTTCATATGCGTCCAGCTTTGGAGCGTCTGGGATTCAAATGCGCACAAATCTCCGTTTTTTACTGGTAAGTCATTATATAAAATAATGTCCTTGTAACTTTTACCCCGCGATTTTCGCTTTCGATTCTCAAATTTCGTAAGCTATCGTTTAATTAATGCTTCTTGACTCCGCCAGACACTATAAGCACAACCTAATGCTCTTCAACTCTGCCGGATACAACAACATTGTGAGTTATGAATTGGTTGAGTTGAGCCTATGCAGCATTTACTTTGTTAATTAGGAACGATAAACTACGATGCTTGGAAAAAATTAATGAAATGATGATAGTGTTTGTTGGGAATTCCCTACTTGATACAATTAACCATCGATTATGTTTCAAACCTAGATTTTTTTCTACCAGTGTGCTATCTATGTTTCATGCGAAAGGTTTAACATCGTACAACTGGACTATTGTTTTCGAGATATTTATAGTTTCAGTGAACAGCGGATCAATTTGGAGAAAAAAATCCATTAAAAAAAACATCCGAAAAATTTCTCTGTATATTATTTAAATATCTTTCAAAAATTTAAGATTGACATAATTTCAACATTAACTGTGGTCCTCATCAAGTAAAATCAGATTTTTTAAGGCCCACAGTACGTGGAGCTTAACAAAAGAAATGTGAAAATTTCCTGTCTCATCACCACGTTTTTGTCTGTTTCGAAGAAGTAGTAGTAGTAGTAGGCCTGGGACAAGCTGAAGAGTCCATTCCAGCAGTACTGCTAAATTGAATGTGCAGTATCACTAGCCCAGCCTAGATGAGATGCCCATCGTTCTTGGGCTGGCGGATGCTGAAGACTCCAACAGAGGTTGTTGTCACCTTTGCGGCAATAGTCCTAACGTCACCTTTGCTTAGTAAGGGGGTGAATTAGTCTCTCAGTGTTGGTCAAGGTGGTTTTTAAGAGTGTTCACGTTATCACTAATAACCACATCACGTGGTAGACGGTTTCAAATTGTTGGTATCATGATGGGAAAGAAGTTCTCAGCCACTGATTTTCTGAATGGTTTTAGCTGCAGTGTTTTTCGTTATTTCTGTTTATTGGATTAAAATCGTGGTCAAAGATGCCCTCTGGGCTAGCTGTAGTAAACCCATTTAGGTATTTGGAGGTTACTATTATCTGGTCTCTAAGTTGTCTTCTTTCAAGTGATAGTATTTTAAGTTCGTCGAGTCTTTGCGGATATGTCTTATTTCTGAGTTCCGGAATCATTTATGTGGATCGGTGCTTCACACGTTCCATTTTGTTAATATCCCCTTTTAGGGAGGGGACCAAAATTGAACTGAAAAATCCATTTGAGGCATGACTAGTGAAGTATGTTACGGAAGCAAGATGTCACTGGACTTGTAGTGAAAATTTCGGGTTATAAAGACAAATACTCTAGCTGACTTTCACTTGGTTTTTCCACTTTAGATCGTTGGCGATTAACGTTCCAAGGTCTCGTTGTTGGTCAACTTCAGTCATATGCTGGTTTGCCTTGACGTAAGCAGAATTTTGATTTTGTGATCCTAAGAACATAACAGTGTATTTTCAATATTAATTTTCATTTGCCCCTTTTATGAACAGTTCATTAATTTACCAGGATCATTTTGGATGGTTATGCGGTCTTGCTCGCAGCCGCTATGTGGCAGAGCATAGTCGCAAAAGTAAATTTTGTTAGCTGGCTAACGCTGTCGGTGCCCAAGTCATTTATATAAATTAGAAAGAGAGGGGCCCAAGAACACTGCTCCGAGTTATTCCTGATGTTTCCGCTGCCCACTGACTTTTCCCTTGGCTGACACAGACCCGTTTCTTGCGGCCAGTGAGCCAGTTTGGAAGCCACCTGGCCACGTTACCAGTCATGCCAAGCGCCTCCATTTTTTCAGTAAGAGTTCGTGGGGCACCTTATCAAACGCTCTTCAAAAGTGAAGATGATTAAGGTCGACAGCCTTGGTTTCATCGTACATCGAAGTGAATTTGTTGACGCCAAGTCACAGGCAGAGTCTGCTTCTGAAGCCGTGGTGGGTTTCCTTGATGAGGTGGTTTCTCTCGAGGTGACATTTTATGCTCGTTTATTTCAATCTTCCAAAGGCGTTGCCAACCACAGATTTGAGACTGATTGGCCTATAGTTTCTTGGCTGTTGCTTACTACCTTTCTGGAATAAAGCTAAGATGTTTGCTGTTTTCCAATCTTCTGTAATAATTCCAGTAGTCATAGAC
Source organism: Gammarus roeselii (assembly GCA_016164225.1). NCBI lineage: Eukaryota > Metazoa > Arthropoda > Malacostraca > Amphipoda > Gammaridae > Gammarus > Gammarus roeselii. The sequence goes on from SDVV010000799.1 coordinate 13,543, forward strand.
CTGTTGAAGCCACCGTCAGTGGACCACTGACGGGTGCAGGTCATCTGATCCTGTAGATTTGTACATATTTAGTTTTCTAAGTTGTTCCTCGACTTCACTAATGAGGAAGTGAATATTTTCCTACTGATGCACTTCTCCAGGCGGTTCATCTTCTAGTATATTATTCACATTCTCATCAGTGAAGACGACTGTAAAGTATTCATTGAGTATCATTGACATGTCTGGATCGGATGATTTTAGATCACTTGCATTATTTCGCAGAGAGCCAATGCTGTCACGAAAAACACGCCTCTCATTCACATATGCATAGAACCCTTTAGGATTGCGCTTAGCCGATATTGCTACATTTTCCCCCTTGTTTCTCTTGGCACTGCTGACCACTCTCTTCACTCTTCTATCAGTCCGCTCGTGTGCTTCTTCGGACTCCGGCGTTGGATTAGCTTTGTGCAGTTGGTACAATGCCTGCCGAAAGCAATTGCTTCTTGAACTTCATTATTCAGCCAGGAGGGATTGTTTGTTTGGACTTTTCTCGCCGGGATGTATCGCTTGCTTGTTTGCACCACCTTATCTCTAAGCTACGCAGAGCATTCATCAGCGGTCCTGCCATCGAACTGGTACCTGAATTCTATGTTTGTTATTTTTTCCCTCAAACCGTCAAGATTCGCTCTTCGAAAGTTGTAGTTATACCTTGCTGATTCCCCTATCGTTCGGTTCGCTGTGATTTGGAATTCAATAGAATTTTGATCACCAACTTGTTTCGTTTTAAACCAGTTCTACGAATCGTCCTTCAGTCGACAGAACAAGGTCCTGTATGTCATCCCCTCTTGCTGGTTCTTCCACGTACTGTTTTAGGTAGGTGTCATTGATAATAATCTAAAACCAAAACCCTGTTATTTTTATAATTTTTTTTTATTATTAAATCATTTAATTCCATCGTCTAGCAATGGGTTTTCAATACTTAAGTATAATACATCAAACTTAGTTTTCATATACGCTATTTGAATTAGCGAAACGGGAGATAAAGTGAATTAGTGGCTGAGCATCTGTCGGCGGCCGGTTTGTAGCTACATCATGTTTCAAAACATGATTCACGATGTATGTTATTGAAAATCTTAAAAAAAAACATGTGCATGAGTTTGATAAATCGAAAAAGAATACATCGCAACTCATCTCTAGAGTGCTGCTGGCTCGCCTTCATCGAACTGAATGGAATTCACAATATACCATCATACATGTACACTTACAAATACACATTCAAATGTGCACACGACTACCTGCATATATGGATGACAAAAAGTGTAATACACATTCATATGAGCACACACCTACCTACTTATATGGATGTCAATTAGTATAATACACATTCCTATGTGCTCTTACCTACCTACATACATGGATGAACAATCAGTATAATACACATTCATATGTGCACACACCCAACTACTTGTATGGATGACAATCAGTATAATACACATTCATATGTGCACACACATACCAACATATATGGATGACAATTAGTATAGTTATTAAATTATTATTAAAACCTTTACATCAATCATCTGGCAATGGGTTTTCATTGTTTCAAAATAGTAAACATAAAACTTTTTGTAGTGAACACTATTTGAATTAACGTAAACAAAAATTCAATTCGAAATTCGCCGCTGGATCTGATTTCATGTGACAGATTGTTATTTATAATATTATAATAAATAATCGACTGCCAACTTCTTATTTGAGGTAAGAAACAGGAATGCCTGGCACGAAATACATGGGGTAGGGCGATCACAAAATACATGGGGTCGGGAAAATTACGAAATACATTGGATTGGGAAAACCGCCAACACATGGGGCAAGAAATCCTGAGAACATGGGGTTGGGAAATCGAAATGCGCTATCACATTGCAAAGATGGTGTAAGATATGAATACTAAAGGGTTGAATAGGTGACATAAATTGTGCATAAAATATATACATAGCACTGGATATACATATTTATAACATTGATAACAACTTCAATCTGCCATCCCTTATTTCAGGATCCAGTGTTGCCCAATTGATGTCACGTAGGTTGAAGTCCGTCAACAAGATAGTCTCTTGGGCTGTCCAATTCGTCAACGTTTTCTTCCCCGACACCTAATCTTGGGTTACGGTATACTAGTACAATTTTCAGTATTCTCCCATCAGAGGGCACAATGTCATCCTGGATTACCTCATACGTTGTTATCGCTACTGCCCCGCGAAGTATTGGACATTTATTTATTATTATTTGCTTCTATGTTCCACCGGAGTCCCAACGCGAAGTTAATACAGACTCCCCCGTAGGGCGGAAAAGTATTGGCAAAGGGCTTCTTTGGCATAAATCACTGACCCTCCACCTCTCTTGCTTGGAGAAGGCTTTTCTAAACTAAAGGCTCTGAGTCCTTGAAGGCCTATTTCCGACCGAATTTCTGTCTTTCATGTCCAGCTACAATTCGTTGATTCCAACCATGTCATCTCGTTTGTTTCCACTATAACCTGAAGAAGATCCATCTTGGTCTTTAGCGACTGCACATTTCCTGGTAAAACTTTAATTTTTCATCTCGTATCTGCTTTGGTTGACATGTCTTCTGCTAGGCTGCGCCGACCAAGTTCGTTTGTCAGAAGTTTGCCTCGGTAGCTGCGTGAATTCTTACTACTTCTTTTGCTCGTTTTAGTTCCGTGTTAGGTGTTTCGTTTTTTTTTCTTGTGTGCCTTCGTTTTCCGGTCCTTTACCTGTGCTCATCTACTACATTACTGAGAAGGATGCCGAACTGCGTTTTGTAGCGCGCATTGAGATGCCTTTCATCACATTGGAATAGTTCAGGTATTCCTTCAAAAACTGTTTCTGTATTAACAGGGTATATTCCTTCTTCGCTGGCTATCTTTTCTACATCACGATTGATGTACTTAATCCTGGCATGGGCCCTGTCTGTGACGCCAATCCTTGGCAAAATGTCTGTACTAATACCATCAACGTTTGTTTTGCTTTTTATCACATTCATTGGTTTTTGTATTTGTCCAGGGGCGCTTCTGACCGAAGTATTTCATGAGGCATATTAACGTGCTGGCTCTCTTGGCCCATGTGGACGATAATAAGATCATCCATTTTGGTGCTCAGTTTCATGACTTGGTTTGTAAGAATTATCAATAGGACACCGGGACAACGTAGAACTTTTCTATTCGCCTTCCCCCGCTTGGTCTTTCACGTTACTGTCCGCTACAAGAAAACGCACAGAGCCAATTTCTTCCGGCTTCAGTGGGTCATAAGAGTTATTGATTTGAAGGACATTTCCCCCCTCATGTCGTATTATCCATCCTTTGCTATTTCTGGCGCTAACCCGTACCTATCCATTTCTCTAATGACCGCTATTTGTCGACCCACTTTTGCTTTAGACTGTGGGACTTGATGTCACTCCAGGCTCAGTACTCCCTGCTTGTTGTTCGGTGCCGTATTCCACTCCGTTGAGGTGATGGACTGGAGGCGGCACATAACGGCTTGGGGCAGCTTGGGGGTTTTCACTGAGAAATGAAGGGGCGGGTAGCGGGCGGTGAGAGGAGGGGGGTGGCAGCAAGAGGTAGTTTGGGGGTATTTAATGGGGAAGAAAACGGTAGGCATCGGGGAGTAATCACTGATAGAATGTGGGGGGGGGGCCTGGTTGGGGTACCTACTAGCAGGTACCCCAATAGGCACACGTCGTTTAATCTCTTCCTACTGTCTCGCAATTGTGCCTATGGTCTGTTCCATCGTTGCAATGTGACATTCATAATTCACGATTTTTCCTCTGATTGAATCTTGGTAAAACAATGGATACATTTACTGTTCTTGTCTGTGCTGGGATCACCATTAAATGTACTGCAAAACACGTCGTGTTGCAGCTGAAACATAGGAAGGTTCCACGCATTTCCGTGTCGTGACTGTTCGTGATGCGGTACACTGTTATGGGTTGCCGAACGGGAAGGAGGGGGAGGGGCGGCGGGAGGGCAGGGAGAAGGAATTGAACTGTTTTTGGTTTGCCTTTCGTTATCGGTCCAGGAAGTCCGAATTGGTTTCACTGCAGTTCACTGTTCCAGTTACACTGGCTAGGCTGCTGCTACTATGAACCCTTGAATTTAATCGTTATGGCATGAACTGAATTGTCTATCACGACACTTTTTATTTTTCTATTTGTATAATTGAATTCTCACTGAGGTTATAATGGATTTAACAATAAATCTAATTATGACAACACTGTGATCAATTCTAACTGCACTAAAACGCTGACAACAGCATTCACTAATAACACAGTCACTAATAGCAATATTGTGAATGAGAAAAAAATTACACAACACTTTTTGTAGACAGAATTTTCCCTTCTTAATTTCCTTTCGATGCATGTTTTTTTTCCTCTTGTGAGACGAGAAAGCACACACGTCACGTCGCGGTGGTGGTTAGAGGCAGACTGGTGGTGGTCAGAGGCAGACTAGTGGTGGTTAGAGGCAGACTGGTGGTAGTTAGAGGCAGACTGATGGTGATTAGAGGCAGACTGGTGTTGGTTTGAGGCAGACTGTGGTGGTTAGAGGCAGACTGTGGTGAAGAGAAGCAGAGTGTGGTGGTTTGATGCATACCTATGTGGGTTAGAGGCAGACTGTGGTGTTTCGCGGCAGACTGTGATGATTAGAGGCAGACTGTGCTGGATAGAGTCGGACTGATGAAGTGCTAGATTTGTTGGTAGGTTCAGGAAATGATGAGGGATTTTGGTCCTGTGATCGACCCCTAGTATAAAATGGTCATCCACTGTAGTAGGAGAAATGCCGATTCACTCTAGGGTATAGTATAGGATTACACCACTTTATTCATGTGACAGTAATGGATACCTGTTTCGCGACGACTCAAATGGCTATGGAAGACTGTCCTAGTATGTCTTGTCTGGTATTATAGGTTCACCTCCTCGAGGATTTTTTTAAATAGTTATTATATGTTATATGTTAATTGATTTGCATTATTTGTTCTGTGGAGTGTTTTACTATAGGAATAACATTTTCAATACCCAGATTTAAGTTTTATATATTGAATTGTTAAAACTTACTGTCACCTTTATGTGTTGATATAGAGTTTGGTTCTATTTTGATTTACTTTAGAAGGAAGAGGTCATCCCCTACTGGTTATTAGTGTATAAATATGTTTTTTCATACGATTATTCGATTTTCGAGCTTATAACATCGATATGTTTATAGCATTATTTCATATATTCTATGGTGTTTCAAACATTCCCATGTTATTTTCTCGTGTATTACTGTATGTATATATTTATTATCACAAGGTCATGTTAACCGCACTCATAGCTCACATTTCACGTTTTTTATGTTTCCCACATTTTGTTTATATCAATTGAATTTACAACGATTTTATACTTATTGTGTCTCGTTCCATCATCTTTTACGTGTTCCCATAATTTTAGGTACAAATTTAGTTACCTAAAAAATTCAAGCATTCAATATCGTATTTTGACGTATATGTTTACTGGGAATCTGCCCTTATTTGCATCTTAGCACATGTTTTTCTTATTTTTCTTACTATGATCATTGTTATTGGTGAGAAACACATAATTTATCTTATGTTGGATCCCTTCATCAGTGAGTCTCAGTACAAGGATCTACTACCCACCACAACCTCAGTGATCTACGTAGAGAACTTTTGAGAATCCTCAAAATACTCGAGATCTTAGTGAAAGATCCCAACTACCGCGACCTGTTTACGTAGTAAGTGATAGATCCGTAGTGGGCTACGTGTTTATACAACCTTTCACACGCTCGCATCGGTCCGTTCGGAACCAACCAATGGCAGTTGAGGCTATCGTGCGCTATCACATATTGATCACTATTGACACCACTGGGAATCTAGAATCGGAGACAATTCTGTGGTGATCCATGTGACAAAGATCACTATGGACAAAACGGTGAGAAGTCACATAGATCACTGACGTCATTTACCCTTCGATTTATTCATGTCATTGCCTTGTTTACCTCATTATTTATAGCCGATTTTTTGCTTATGCTTAGTTTATCCGCACAAAATCAGTTTCCAATTTGGTTTACTTCAATGACTTCCCCTATGTTAAACCTTTGCATTTCAACAATTTCGGTTATTTTTTGTCCTTCAGTGTCTAAATACTTGCGATAGGATCCAGTAAACCTACCCTAACTTTTTTTACTTAATCAAGAATTATGTATTATTATTCGAGGGCTCGTTCATAAGCATAATTTTTATTCATTGACTTTATGCACTCCTCCGATTCTGTTTTAGAATATTAAAAAATATCGCTCATTTTTCATACATAGCTTACGAAGTTTATTTGAATGTTATAAGTAATTTATACTCTATACCAGTTTCACACGGACAGTCAGCTTGTTCTCACTGTTTTGGGTATCCTGATGGTTTCATTTTCATTCGTAAAGATTCCATATTTTTGACGATGACGACGTTGAGATGGCACCACTATTTGGTAATGGTTTTATACTTACATAGTTTTATTTATTTTCTTCAAATAGCACGTACTCCCGTTTTGTCATTCACATTCAAATTCCTCCTACAATGGAATCACATCGTTATCTCACCGAGAACGAATCTGAGTTTAAATAATAACCTACCCATCTGTATCCCATCTAAAACATTTGCAATGAAACGAAGAGGAATGTGATTGTAGAATATCGGTACAGTGATAATGAAGGAGAGGTCATACAAATAAAGAAGACAGGAAAGACATAGAGGTTCGTAATTGAATTGATTGCATGGCAATGACATTCTTCATTACACTCGTGATGATTTTCTACTAGGAACATATCAATTTGAATTTCGAGATTTCGATTTCCATTTTCTTTAAACATTGTTACATACGACTGCAACCTGGAGACATTAGTGTATGAAATACTACTTCTTCTTTCCATCCAGGCGTGATTAATATCACCCACTCATTTTATTCTTGTACTGCCTATTTTCAGATTACTTTTATTTCCAACACTAGACAATATTGATTAAACCATCTCATATCATATTCAGAGATTTCTTCATCTAACACATGTGAACTATTTTCGGAACTTAAACAATCTTTATTTTGTTTCGAATACGAGACCTAAGTTTTTACTTGCTTTAAACGTAACAATTACTCCAGATTCGATTTACAGCTATCTAACATCCTATTTTAAGTGATGTAATCTAACAATAAATTCTAGTACTACAATCTAACAACACTTGAACCTACATTGAAAAATTAAGACAAGGTGATAACTTTCCACCCCAATTCAAATCCAGCAATATATCATATGAAAGAAGTACATAACAAGACCTGAACCGGTTCACATAACAACCATGTTTCTCTATAAAAATTGACAAATTATATCGGAAATCATTATCTTTCTGTAAAATGATACAGTTGCTGAGCATTTTTTCCTATGGAGTAACAAAACAAAAAATATGACACAAATGCGATATCAACACCGCACCTTAGCAATAATTTCCAACACCACAATCTACCAGTGACCAAACCCACTATTAAAATTAGACATGAGTGATAGCATTTAACCTACATACACATTTACAAGGGAAAAATAACCTAACATGACATGAAACCGATTTACAATACCAAACATTAAACAAATAAAGTAAAGTAATTCTATTGTAAATCACAAGCATATACTAATATATCACAGTTGATGGCCATTGTTTCCCTTGGCAAGCCATGACAAGACCAACATCCTAAGTCAACACCGAACCATATCAATAACTTGGAAAACTACAGTCTACCAATTATTCAACCAACTTTAAAACACAAGACGTAGGAAGTGGCGTTCTAAGCTCATACAAATATCAAACGAAAATAACCTATAATGTTACATAACTGATGTACATTAACAACTTGTAACATACGAAGCGGTATAAGACCTGTAGTATCTTGCTACAGATATTGACCATTTTTTCTATGGGAAAAAACGAAAAATATAATCAACATCCTACGTCATTAGCAAACCCTAGCAAAAAATGTTCAACAAAAAAATAGCTTAACATGACATTAAACCGACTTACAATACCATCCGAGTAACCGCAATAGTGAAGAAATTCGATAGAAATTCAAAATGAGGTAGGTTAATGTTACTGTTCATGCGTATTCTTCCAAATGGGTAGCTGAAACAATAGCAACATCCTAAGTCAGCAGCTAACCCCTGCAATAATTTCGAACACTACAGTCTACCAATGACCAATCCAACTTAAAAGTTATTGCGATAGGAAACATACACCAGCCCAATACATATAGTCATCACTAAACCTACACATAAACAATATATTCAATCAATAAACCGAAATAAATATAATATTATATTCAAATAAAAATATACATATCATATAAACACCAATAGTAAACCACCAGTCAGCTTCCATCTCCAACTAAATATATGCACAAAAAAAAACTTTATACAATACATATATACCCGATGTTGAATCAAACAAAACGGAGTAATTCTATAATAAATCACAAATCTATAATAAAATGTTACAGCTGTGACCATTCGTTTCATCGGCAAACCAAAATATGACCAAAATCTTATATCATCACCGAGCCATAGAAACAGTTTTGAACAAAACAATCTACCAATAATTACACCAACAACAAAAAACTTATGAAGGGAGCGTTCAACGCTCATGCAGATATCCAACCTAACATGACGTGCAACTGATATACCATGCCAACCTTGTAACATATGAAGTGAAGTTTTAATATTTAAAACCACAAACCTATGGTAAAATAATTCAGACGATGATTTTTTTTTTTTTTTTCATACAGCTAGTTGGAACAAGACTAAAATCCAATATCAACACCAAAGCCTATCAATGATTTTGAACTCAATGACTAAAGAAACTTGAAATAAACGACATGGAGGTTGTGCTCAATGCTCCCACACACATCCCATAAAACTATCCTAACATGACGTGAAACTAATTTACAAAACCAACCTTGTGACAAATGAAGTGAAGTAGTTCTATTGAAAATCACAAACCTATATTCCTATGAGAAGCAAAAACACGAACAAACATCCTATGTCAACAGCTAAGTCAAGCAATAATTTCGATTTTTATATTCTACTAATGACTAAACCACCTTATAAAAAAAAAGTGTTTTGAAGTGAACCTGATGCACTTTTCCATCCTTGTAACAAATGGGGTGGAGCAATTCTATTGAAAAACCATAAACCTCTAGTAAATAGCTAAAAACGACGACCATTTTTTCCTATAACAAGCTATACAAGAGTTACATCCTATTTCAACATTAAACCCCAAAACTAATTTCGAATACTGCGGTCTACCGATGAATAAACAAACTTTTATAGAGCATATATGGGAGGTAGCGATCGACGCTCATACAAATATCCAACGAAAAAAATACAGATATGACATGAAACTGATTTACAACACCAACTATGTAACATATATAGTGAAGTAATTCTATTGAAAATCAAAAACAATTAGTAAAAAATATAAAGTTGATGTGCATTGTTTTTCTTTGACAAGCCAAACCAAGAGCAACATCCTATGTCAACACGGTATCCTGACAATAATTTTATACACATTCGTTCACAAATGACTAATCCAAGCTAAAAAAATAGGTACAATATAAAACATGCACCAATCGAATGCATATAATCGTCAATATACCTACGTCAACCTGTCCGCCCGATATCTTCCCGGATAAAGTATATGCATATCATATTCCTACAATAGGTAAAATTACCCTATCAATCCATTCCACATGAAAAATAATGATAGCAAGATTGGAAAAACAAGGTAAAGCGAGTGCGATCGACAAAAAAGTCCCGAGTCATAATAAACTGTTAGCCCAGGGGGCCCTCTGCACCACCCATATAAACAAAAAGTAATGTTTATGACTATTCCTATCAGTAATAATATATCACAAACAAACAATGAGTAACCAAGCATGCCCAACACAGCAATCTATAAAAAAATGTCTCTCATGATGAGAAAACAAGATAAGACCAATCGAAACTGCTGTATCCGAGGTGATAAAGTCCATTAAAGGAGACTGCCTATCTATTATACCATACTGTTCTTCTAGATACTGCATGCATTCAAAATATACACGTAGAAAACATAAAAACATTCCCAAATCCAACCACCAGACAGTCACTAACCAGCCGCCAGCCACCAGCTAGCCGAGCGACTCATTTAACCCATATCTATAATTACATATCAACATAAACATATAATATACAAACAAAATTTATACAGACATTTATTCAAACATAAATGTATTATATAAATATACAAAACACAAAACAATCCCAAACCCAACCACCTGCACAGTCATCAATCAGGCGCCAGTCACCAAGCAGCGAGCTAGTCAATTATGCCCTATCTTAAATAAACAAAAAAATATATACATGTACTGCACATAAAATATATACACTCATTGGCACAAAATAAATCTGCAATATAGTCATAAAAACACATAACATTGTCAAATCAAACTAAACGTTCAACCAAGTCGGGCATTCTTGCAGTACTACTCTCAGGGCATTTTTTATAGTTATATATACCACTCTCCTAGTGAGAGCTTCGTGAGTTTGTAATTACAAGTTTGGGTTGAAACCACATTTTTTCCGTAATATTTCTATGTACGTTCTCGTGTACGTGGCCTGATGAATGCAATTGTTTAACGAGCTGGAAAATATTTCCTAGGTGAAAATGTTAAGTACGGGATGGAAAATTATTTGCAATGTAGTTTCTCAAATGATTAGGAGTTTAGATAGCGCGGCACCTTGTTTTTTTCTTCAAAAAATAACTTCAATGTCCACGATTATGTTATCTCCGTTGAACAGTGATGGCGTTGATTCGTGTCTCCTTTTCAACGGTTTGCTGAACCAAAGTGTGGTGACCATGAATGCATTCACATAAACCCAAGCAAGTATAAGACGAATTACTTCGGATGGAACTGCCCCTTGTCAGGCCGCGAGCCGATCAAATTAAGATGCTTCCTGTAAGGCGGTCAGTGGGAGCTGCCTCTTCCCTCGTGAAGTCAAACAAACCATTCAACCAGTTTCCAACTGCTGTCCAGATGACTGTCTTTGTTCCTTTTCCAATTTTTTTCTTCAGCTCCAATTGTCGATTTCTTCCATCTTCTGTTCTCATATTCTATTTTATCCTTTCAGGGGCAACGTTCACCATCTTGATGCTTTTGGCGTCCCTGAACAGTGTGGCTAACCCCTGGATTTACCTTGCTCTCAACGAGAGTTGCTGCCAGACTCTGATGCCGCTGATGCCCGTGAGAGGGCGCATGCGGCGCTTCGTCATCAAGATGCGCGCACCATCATTGCACTGCCACCCGAGAGTAGACCAGCCTGAGACACGTTCCAGCGCTCTTGCTGGTATTCACACTGAGCTTCAGGAGTTCAATACTCTGTCCCTGAAGAACAAAGGTCCACATCACTTAGTTGGAGAATGCTCTCTGTCGGCGTCTCTTCGTTAAATGATTAGGAAGGATGAATCTCTGGCGGCGGTAGTAATTCGGAGTCGGTGTTTTCCCTTGGCAGCAGCATAGTTGCCAACACTTAAAGAGATCACAAAGTAATGTTCAACGAAATGAAATCGTCTGAAGGGATAATGGACGACTCATTGAGTGATATGTGTGAATATCACCTGAATTCTTCGAGATCTATTCTAAGTGATTACTAGACTAGTGTTACCCGCATATCGATGTTAAAGGTAGCAGATGCAGTGGATGTTTGTTGTTTGAACGTTGTAAAGCTAGCGTATTAGTGTTAAAAGTCTTGCATTTTCTTCCAAGGAATTACTGTAAAATAATTTTCCCAGACAACAATTTATTGTAGCACCCCAGCCGTTCCAAATAAACTTCTTAATCGATATTTAAAGGAGGAAAGTAATATTTTTCACACTTATCTAGTCAACAATTTATTTATACAAGAAACAGTATTTTTTACCGTTGTAAAATTAATTTTCCACTAAACGTGAATTCAAATTCCGAATTTCTATAATTGAAATAATACCTCCCTTTACCTCTCTTAGAGCATCGCTTTTGACCAGGGCAGAGATTGAGAAGAAACAGTTGTGCCTACTATTGGGCCTGCGTTGGAAGACTGGAACCCCATAATTGGCATCCTTTATCACTGTTCGAGAATAGAAGGAATACGCGCACTGCTCGATTTATCGCATACGTGGGTAATTCAAGTAATGTTTACGGGATTGGTAGGATGTTTACATTCTGCTACAATGTTTAACAATAATATCTGTTATAGCTATGAATAAAGATTGTAATTGCTCACTCTGGGGCGCCTACTTACATCAGCAATCGCATCTTTACAGTACTTCGAAAAAATCCGAGAAAATTGACAAATTTTGGAATCGGGCACTCAAAAACTTGATGATCGCTTAGGAACGAAATGAATGCACGCAAATTAAAATCTGTGGTTATGAACATCAACCTCATCGCTCAAAAATGTAGTTCTTCATAGGCAGTACAGTGTCCTCTTGGAGAGATTGATGGAAACTGAAACATCTTGAACACACTGCCGATACTAATTTTGAGGCTTTTGCCTTTACCATTACTGATACTGAATTTCCGGCTGGTACTTTAACCATCTACCTAAATTCTTATTGACAGATACTCCACTGGTATTTGTTTCAATGACACATGTATTTAATTTACAATTTGCATTTCTTCGAATTGCTTTACGTAATATTTCCAGATAAATGTTTTCCGTAAATATCCACAGAATTTGGGCAATTACTCCGATTGCATTGAATCGAACAAAAAAACGTCATAAAATATTTACTATAAACATATTAATAATGACAATAATATGTATGCGGTTACACAGTTCACAATCAAATCTAATAGAAAAATCCTGCATTAATAAACATTCTCATTAAAATAAAATTATTTCTACGTTCCATCAGTAACATGTTCTGTAATTCGTTGCTAACTTGAATGAATAAATCCTACAACCTACCATCCAAATACACAAGAACCCTACGAAATAAAATTTTTGCTATCATGAGATTGGCCATGGATCTTAAAATATTGACTGCAATTCTCATCTTCTAATATTAGGAAGAGTTTGAGACTACCAGAAACATAGAATAGATGAAGTGCTCTCATTTCCCCCCGTTATTTGTTTAAACACAAGTTGATACTAATGCATATCATTTAATAATATTTTATGATCCTCCTAAAGAAGGATGAGAAACTCAAAGTGTGTCCGTGCACACACACACAAAAAAAATGAAACTCTAATATATTCTGGTAATTGATTTATGCGTCTACTCCTGCAAAATTAGAAAATGTCTTTGAATTAGTACTTTTAAACCAGTTTTGCTGCCCGTTACCGATACCTGATTCTCGAAGAATAGACCTATATACTGATACCGATACTATCGGCACATCCTCATTACGTTTAAAAATCATCTGACAGTTTTGGCGAGAGTGCTGGGCTGCTCATTAGCAGGATAATTTCAACGATTATGTTAGAATCGCAGGCACTATTTGCGAGACTGTCCCAATACCAGATAAACATCGATTCCTTTTTATTTTTAAACTCAGAAATTGACTTGTTTGCAGAGCCAGGAAACAATAGACCAATCAGTCTCACATCTGTGGTCGACAAAACATTGGAAAGATTGATAAAAACAAGTATAACTAGTCACTTCGAGAGAAAACACCTCAGCGAAGAAACCCAACATGACTTCAGAAGCAAACATAGCTACATGTCCAATCTCCTGGACTTTTTAAATAAGGTACCAAGAAATACGATGAAATCAAAGCTGTCGATCTTATTTTCCTTGACTTTTATAGAGCGTTTGTTGGCTTGACCTTTCAAAACCCTTTCAATATATTTTGTGTTTTGTATTCCCTGATTGAGTCCTGGAGTCCTCCAGCTGTCAGAAGGGCTCGTTAGTTTCTTTGTGACAATTGGGGCTACTTTGCGAGGGCCGCTTCAATCTTTAAAATTGCCGATCGAATATTCACATCGTCTGAATTCCGAACGTTGTTGAGCAATGGTACTCTGTTATGTAACTCCTGTTTTATCGAGTATCGTGAGCAGTTTTCTTTTGATCTATACGTCAGGATTACGGTTTTTGTTTGTCTCTACGTGCACTGATCAGGCAGCTTATTTTTTTGTGGTCAGCAAGAGACTGACAGACGTTTGTGTTCAGGACAGACGATGGATTGTTTGTGCTTATCTGATAGATCAATGAGCTATATTCTTTTGTGATTCTAGTTGACTCTCCAATGAGCTGTTCTAGTTATAGTCTTTTAATTATTGGGCCCAATTTGTTAAACTTTTATTAATTTTTATTAAAATTCCCTAACATGATCATGTTTTTTTTATATTAGCTGCTGTCTGGAGATTGGATTCTGTCTAGCTGAATGACTGGTTACGGACTTTGGGTAGCCTGTAAATGGCTCCGACAATAAAGGATTTGGTTTTTCTTACATGGACGGTAGTGGAAACATCAAGTACGTCGCAGTTTTCAATCGTATTCAATGTCCTGGTAATATATTAATTTTTTGGTATAGAAACAGGCACCGCCTTCGCTCTAACCTCGGTCGTTTCTGAACAACTCTTATCCATCTATCTGAACAAAGTTGCTGTCCATGTTTGGTACCAGCCATGTTCCAGTGAGAGAGTATATCAACATCTCCATCGGTCAGCATTAGTTTGTTCTGGTCTACCTTAAGCAAGAGACTCCTCACATTTATGTATTTTATTCGTATTTGATCTTTGTGTTTTAACCGAGGCTCACTAACCTCGTCGCCTGGCTCACGAGGGGCGCAAGTTCCGTCCAGTCACATGTGCTCGTGCGCGCTGCGATGACTATTCGTTTGATTTCACGATTTAGTGGGCAGACGGTTGGGCCAGAATTTTGAGGAGAACAAAAAGATGTTCTGGAAAGAGGTGAAGAGGGTGAGAAAGGGAGAGACCGGGAAGGAGGAAGTGGTGAAAGATGAAAACGGCCAGTTGTTGTTGGAAAGTGTTAATGTACGGAAGAGGTGGGCCGAGTATTTTGATCAGTTGTTGAATGTCGAGGATAACAGAGAGGCTGACATTGTTGCTGTGGGTGGTGGTGCTCGGATGCCAGTTTTGGGAGAAAGACTTACTGCGGACATTACCAGGGAA